>QNQO01009906.1:0-85082 GCA_003290165.1 Berberis thunbergii
GACCAGTAACCAACTGAAAGGGGCTGGAGTGAGTAGCTGAGCTCTTTTGTAAGTTGAAACAGGATTGTGCAACATCAAGTAGTTTCACCCCAATTTTTCTGGTTTGCACTTACAAAATGACGAAGGTATTCTTCAAGCATAAAGTTAAAGCGCTCAGTCTGTCCGTCGGATTGGGGATGTTGGCTTGTTGACATATTAAGTTTGGATCCCAAGAGCTTGAACAACTCCTTCCAGAACTTTCCTGTGAAGCGAGCATCACGGTCGCTAACAATGTTTTCGGGCAGTCCCCAATACTTCACGACATGCTTGAGGAACAATTGCGCAGTATCTTCGGCTGTGCAAGTCAGTCCGGTTGGCACAAATGTCACATACTTTGAGAATCGGTCAACAACTACAAGGATACTTCTGAAATCCTCCACTTTCGGTAACCCCGTAATGAAGTCCATGGAAACACTTTCCCAAGGACGACTTGGAACGGGCAGGGGCTCTAGTAAGCCTACTGGTCGATCTCTTTCAACCTTATCTTGCTGGCAAATAAGGCAGGTTCGAACATAGGCCATTACATCCTCATGTATCTGTGGCCAATAATACCCCCTCTCTAGCAATGCAAGTGTTCGTCTCCAACCTGGATGTCCCGCCCAATGGGTGTCATGGCATTTTCTCAAAAGTTCTTTCCTCAGACTCGAAGTTCTCGGAACATAGAGGCGATTACCAGTTGTGAGTATTGCTCCATCTTTTATCCAGAACCGTCGAGTTTTGCCCTGCTTGATCAACTCTGTAATCGCCTTCGCTTGTGGATCTGTCTGTAGGCCTACTTTGATCTTCTCCAAGATGGTGTGACTCGGACCAGTATGGGTTAGCACTGCAAGGTCTGCCCTTCTACTGAGTGCATCAGCTACATTGTTAGTGCGCCCTAGCTTGTATTCCAATACTAAGTCAAATTCTGCTAATTTTTTCTGCCATCGAGATTGCTTGGAGGTTAGCATCTTCTGAGTAAGGAAATGGCTTGCTGCAGCATTATCCGTTTTAACAAGGACTTGAGACCCCAAGAGGTAGTGTCTCCACACCCGTAAACAATGTACAATGGCTAGCAATTCCTTTTCTTGAGCTGAGTAACGAGACTCTGTATCATTCAACTTTCGACTCTCATATGCTACCAGGTGACCATCTTGAAGTAAAACTCCCCCTAAGGCATAGTCAGATGCATCTGTTTGTACTTCAAAGGGCTTGGTGATGTCTGGCAAGGCTAATACTGGATCTTTCATCACGACCAATTTCAAGTCTTGGAATGAAGCTTCACATTGCCTATCCCATTCCCATGTTCGGTCTTGTTTCAACAAATTTGTTAGGGCAACAGCTCTCTTAGAGTAGTCCCTTATGAAGCGACGATAATAGTTTGCGAGTCCAAGGAAAGAACGTAGTTGAGACACGTTCTTAGAAGAGTTCCAATCATGGATTGCCTTGACTTTCTCCATGTCCATCCGAATCTTGCCATTGCCAATAACATGACCCAAGAAATTGATTTGGGTCTGGCCGAATGAGCACTTTTCCTTCTTGACAAAGAGATGATTATCCCTAAGGATTTGGAACACTTCTCGCAAATGATGTAGGTGTTCTTCTATAGTCCCACTATAAACCACAATGTCGTCAAGATAGACAACCACAGACTTGTCCAGAAGGTGACGGAATAGGCCATTCATAAGGGTGCAAAATGTAGCTGGAGCATTGGTCAAGCCGAAGGGCATTACTAGGAACTCATATGACCCATATCTAGTAAAACAAGCAGTTTTGGGTTCGTCACCAGCAGCAATGCAGACCTGATGGTAACCTGATCTCAAGTCGAGTTTTGTGAAGTATCTGGCGGATCCAAGTTGGTCGAATAAATCTGCAATGAGCGGCAGCGGGTATTTGTTCTTTATAGTGACTTTGTTCAAGGCTCTATAATCAACACAAAGGCGAAGACTGCCATCATGTTTCCGCTGAAAAAGGACAGGTGCCCCATAAGGTGCTTTAGAGGGCCGAATGAATCCCGACTCCAACAAGCCATCTAGTTGTGTTCTCAATTCGGTCAGCTCTGGAGGGCTCATGCAATATGGACTACGTGCGGGTGGCTTGGCACCAAGGACTAACTCAATTTCGTGATCAATGAGCCTTCTGGGAGGTAGATTCTTTGGCAATTCATTTGGCATCACTTCGTTGAAGTCAGCAATAACTTGGGCAACTTCCTCAGGGATTTTGCTAGTATCATCTTCCATCTCTAGCTTTGTCACAGCTAAGTACGTATCTTCTCCTTTGGCCAAGCCTCTCTTGACTTGGAGCGCCGACAATATTCTATCATGAGTTGTTGGTCGAATTGAGGTTGGTACAATGCGTAGTCTGGGTCCAAAAGACCCCAAGGAGTCCATGAAAGGTAATGGTCCTACTGCAGCTCCTCGGAAGAATTCTTGGCCAAGAATCACTTTAAAATCATCAAGTGGAACGGCCAAGAAGTTTGATCTTCCTTCCCATGGACCAACCTGTAGTGGCACAGCTCTAGCCATACCATTAATAGAGATTGCCTCAGAGTTGACAGCTTTCAACTTACCCACATCTCCTTCTATGTTCAAACCCACACGTCTAGCTTCATCTGGGGCAATAAAATTGTCTGTCGCTCCGGAATCCAGCAATGCTTGGGAAGGGAACCCATTAATAGTGATGTCGATGAATTGCAAAGCCTTCTTGTGTGAGTGCTCATACATTTCTCCTTTGACAGCATTGAGCTTGCGTAGAGCTCCCATCTGGGAGGTCTCACTGTTGGTGGGGTTCGAGCTAGATGCGGTCGAGTTAGAAGGTTCTGCTTGAAGCAAAGACATTAATGAGTGTAGAGCTGGTTTGGATGGACATTTGCCTGTTGGGTTATCCCTGCTATTGCAAAGAATGCATGGGGCAGGGGCAGATGGTCTCCACTGCCCAGAGTAGTTTTGCCCTCCTTTGTTATTGTAATTTGAGTTGCTAGAGCTGGCATTTCAATTTTTGTTGGAACTCCAATTCTGGTTGGACGGCCGAGAATTGTAGTTTCCTCGGTTCTGACTTGAGTTTCCCCAGTTTTGGTGAGGTGAGCGAGCATTTGACCCTGAGCTTGAATTGGTACTTCCAGTTCTAGCTGTGGAGTGATTGAGTGAAGTGGATCCAGTCATGGGCATATAATCGCTAAACCTTTCTGCTGCCGCAATAGCACTTGTAATATCTGTCACCTTCTGCCTTTGCAATTCTGCTTGTAGAAGCGGCTGAGCTTGTTCCATGAAACAGAAGACTTTGTCCTTCTCAGACATGTCTCGAATATCTAGCAAGCAAGTTGAGAATTGTTGGACATAGTCTCTAATATTGCCTGTCTGTTTGATGGTGTGGAGCTTCCTCCTTGCTAAGAAATCAGTGTTCTCAGGCAAGAATTGATTTCTGAGTTCCTTCTTGAGGTATGCCCAAGTTCTAATAAGGATGCGACCTTCTTCCATATCTGCATATTTGGTTTTCCACCATAGTTTCGCATCACCTGCTAAGTACATGGTCGCCATGGTAACCTTGGCTTCTTCTGATTCGGGGTTCACCGCGCGAAAATACTGCTCCAGATCAAACAAGAAGTTCTCTAACTCCTTCCCATCTCGTGCCCCAGCATATGACTTTGGCTCAGGCACTTTCATCCTATGGTGATCCGTCGTCCCTGTGGCCTTAGTGAGCAGGCCAACCCTTGCAAATAAGTCCTCCAAATGTAATTGGAAGTCACTCATCACCTAAGCTGTGGGGTGAGGCGACTCTTCCATTGCGACTGTTCGTCCCTCTAAGTTGTCAACGTGCTCAGCCAGCGAATCCACTCTGTCTGCCAGTGAAAAGAGTCCATCCAACCGACTAATCTGTTCTCCCAAAGTGTTCAACTGGTCCATTCTACTTTCCAGTCTATGCATTCGACTGGCCTGTCGTTCCTCCATAGCGCTAAGGCGCTCATTTATTTCCTGCATCCTGGTTTGCATTCAACAAGCTCTGGCTCTGATACCAACTGTCACAGACTAGTAATCCGTGCGGCACTAGCTATCCAATTCACTAGTAAGCCTATGAGTAGTTACTTTGACGGACACAAATATTAACTTGAGAATGCACAATATCAATCTGTAAACAATATAACAATGCACAATAGTCAGTAAAAGCTCTCATTCACATTCAATAGATTACAATGGGGAGGAACGTTCGGAAGGACGTTGCTCAAGACTAGTTCGATGCTATCGATTGATGAAAATACAAGTTTGAAGTTGAAAAGCAATGCAAAGAAAACAATAAAAATGCTAGCGGTACAGTCTGGCCCGACTATGCAATGGAGGCAACACGTCCTCACAGTCAAGAGCTCAAACCTTCCCCCTATAATATAGATGCTAAGCATTTGGGCACTTTTCAAAAGGGAACATTGAGTTTTGAGACCATTAGGAAGGCCTCTGACCTTGAGTCCTGACACATACGTACGTGTACAACACTATTCACAGTATATATATGGGACATATACAGTGCGTATACAATATATGCACTATATTGTTCCTACAACACTATTCACATGTACTATTCATCAATAACACAGTACTGGCTCAGTGAAACCTGATCAGAGATTCAAATGGAAGAGAGTAATGCATCATGGTAAAGCTGACTGCATTTAATTATGCAATCTGGAAGTCGAAGATGGAAAATCTTTTGTACATTAAAGATCTGTGGAAGCCCATCGTAATGCTGATGCAGAAAGCAACAACTGCGGCAACGAACACCTCCGGCGATGCAGGAGAATCATCCGATAGTACATCGACGACCCCTTCATACGGCGAATAGACGGTTGCTTAGATCTACTTGGCAAGGAGAAACATGGTGTGTGTTGGTGTTAGTGGGACAAAGGGGGTGCTTAGTGTTTATTGGTGTTGGTGAAATAAATTGGTAAGGTGAACAAGGAAAAACATCACACTTACTACAGTTACTAGGGGTTGGCATATTTTCTCAATACATTGAAACTGACCATACTGTCCTAGTCCTGAACCTTACCAAATCACTTCAGTAGGTTCAGGTGCGAGTTTTGACATGCCAAAAGTATTGGACCGAGTCGGATAGTAAATAAAGTATGGTTCATGTCCGAACCGGATAGTAATTAATGTAGGAGTGACTCACTCCAGTACATTTTTTGCAAATAAAGCCTACCTTCCTGTTATGATCTAGAGCAAGTAATGAATCAAACTACTCTATATTTCATTGCATTGTTAAAGTGTACATGAAGGAGCCCTTATATAGACTTCTGCTTAACAGACTAACAAACTATCTAACCATATTGCTAACAATATTGACTAGCTATAAGTCTAATAAAACTAGCTAACAATATTCATATTAACATCCCCCCTCAAACTGAGTGTGGATCTATCAACAACACCCAGTTTGGCACGTAGTAACAGAAATCTTGAAATCCCAAGTGTTTTGGTAAAAATATCAGCTATCTGATCTGAAGCAGAAATGTGAAGAACATGAAGTAGTTTGTGAGCAACTTTCTCACGAACAAAGAAGATATCCAACTCAATGTGCCTGGTTCTGGAATGAAGAACAAGATTAGCACTCAACAATACAGTGCTTTTATTATCACACCAAACAGTAGGAGGAGCACAAGGAAGCTTAAGTTCAGAGAAGAGTGAATGAAGCCAGGAGAGCTCTGCTGTAACTGAAGCCAGGCTCCTATACTCTGCCTCAGTACTACTCCTGGAGATAACACTTTGTTTCTTGGAGGACCAGGAGATGAGATTGGATCCTAAGTAAATACAGTAACCCAAGGTAGACCTTCTGTCATTGGGGTCAGACGCCCAATCAGCATCACAAAAACCAGTCAATTTAAAGGAAGGAGTGGGAGCAAGCTGAAGTTCAAAAGTTGGTGTGGCTTGAAGATACCTCAAAATCATTTTTACTACTCGCCAATGGGATTCAAGGGGAGCTTGCATGAACTGACAGACCCGATTAACAGAATATGCAAGTTCAGGTCTTGTAATAGTAACATATTGCAAGGCGCCCACAATACTGCGATACAAATGCACATCTTGAACATGATCACTTCCCTTGGCAAATAACTTCTCACCACCACTCATAGGAGTAGGTAAACCTTTGGCAAACTGCATCTTAGCACGACAAAGAAGATCTTGAATATACTTTGTCTGAGATAGAAAAAGTCCATTATCAGAGCGCTGATTTTGAATACCAAGAAAGTAATTAACAAGGCCTAGTTCCCTCAAAGAAAATTGTGCATTAAGCTGTTGAATTAACTGAGATACATCAGACGGATTGGCACCAATGACTAGAATGTCATCCACATAAACCAGGAAAAAAATTGGAGAAGGAGTATGTCGAATGAATAAAGAAGAATCTGACTTAGCAGATATAAACCCAAACTAAAATAGAGTATGTTGTAGTTTGTCAAACCATGCTCCGGGCGCTTGTTTCAAACCATATAATGCCTTGGTAAGCTTGCATACAGCTTTGGGTCGTAATGGATCAACAAATCCAGGAGGTTGCATCATGTAGACCTCCTCTAACAAATCAGCATTTAAGAAGGCATTGTTAACATCTAGCTGAAAAACTTTCCAGCCAAATGTGAGAGCTGCTGAAAGCACAACTCTAATTGTAGGAGGTTTAACCACCGGACTGAATGTTTCATCAAAATCAAAACTAGCTACCTGTTGAAAGCCTCGAGCCACCAAGTGAGCTTTGTATTTATGAACTGTGCCATTTGAATTCTCCTTAACTTTGAATATCCATTTACAACCAACAACTGGTCTGTGTAGAGGAAGGTCTACTAGTGACCATGTGTTATTTCTGATCAAAGCCAGATATTCTGTTTGCATAGCCTCACACCAATGAGGTGTGTCTAAAGCCTCCGCCAAACTCAAGGGTTCAGTAGATGCCATATACACTTTTAGTTTATAAATACCAAGTTTGGACCTAGTAACCATCGGATGACTAGGATTAGGAGTAGAAACAGGAGCAGCAATGCCATCAGGAAGACCATTTTGCTGACCATTGTGCTGACCATTGGGCTGATGAATGTACTGAACATTGTTCTGATTATTTAGCTGTTGTCTACCAGTAAGACCATCAGTAAAAATTGCATGTTCACCAGTATGACCATTAGGATGACTAGTATGACTATTTGTCTCACCCATAGGACCACGACTATGTGTCTTACCCATAGGACCACCAGTAACAGTGTTCATAGGATCACTGGTAATAATATCAGACTGACCAATATATCCAGGAGATATATTTTCAGGATTAGACTCAGAAAACAGTGGTATAGAAGACGAAATATGCACAGGGGAAGAGGAAGGAGGCAATGAAGAATGAGACTTCTGTTTAGAATATGGAAACAAATGTTCATTGAAGAGGACATCTCTGAAAATGTAGATCCTACCATTTGGAGACAAACACTTATACCCTTTGTGTTGTAAACTATACCCAAGAAAAGTGCACTCAACAAATCTGAATTGAAGCTTGTGTGCATTGTAAGGTCTTGTATTTGGAAAGCAAGAACACCCAAAGACTTTTAGACAGGTATAATCAGAAAGTTTTTTATAAAGTTTCTCAAATGGAGATAAGCCATTCAACACATTAGAAGGAACTCTATTCAGTAGATAAACTGAAGTCCTAACAACCTCATCCCAAAATTTCATAGGAAGTGAGGCATGAGCAATAAGTGTCAATGCAGACTCAATGATGTGTCTGTGTTTTCTCTCAGCAATTCCATTTTGCTGATGAGTAGTAGGACAGGCCAACCTATGACTGATGCCACGCTGAGATAGAAATGTAGAAAAAGACCTATACTCACCTCCCCAGTCAGACTGAATACATTTAATGGGGATGCCAAATTCTAATTCAACTTGAGATTTAAACTTGATAAAAGTAGAATAAGCATCAGACTTGTTTCTTAACAGATATACCCAAGTGAACCTACTAAAAGCATCGATGAAATGAATGTAATACCGATAACCATTAGAAGATACAGTGGAAGCAGGACCCCAAAGATCAGTATGGATGAGTTCTAATGGCTTATTGTATACAGTAGAAGAAGAAGAAAAGGGAAACTTGTGTATCTTTCCTAAATAACATGAAGTACACAATTCTTTATTCTTGTGAGACACAGAAATGTTATGATGAGCAAGTAGCCTTTGCACAAGTGAAAAAGAGGGGTGCCCTAGACGAGCATGCCAAAGATGCAACAAAGAAGAAGAAGACTCAGAAGAACTTGAAGAGGTCACTACATTGCAAGAACTTGAGGAAGACGCTGCATTGCAAGAACTTGAAGAAGACACTGTATTTCGGGCATCAAGTGTCATAGAAGGAAAGACATATAGACCCTTATGAAGCCTCCCTTTCAAGAGGACTTGATTGGTGTCCTGGTCCTTGACAAAACAGAAGTCAGAATGGAATTCAAAATATACTCTATTGTCTCTAGCAAATCTTGAAACACTAAGTAGACTTTTAGTTAACTTCGGAACTTGAAGAATGTTCTTAAGAAATAGTGGTCTTGAAGAATTGAAAGAGTTTAAGAGAGACTGACCAACATTCTGTATTTGTAAGGCTGAACCATCCCCAACATGTAGTTGTTCATTACCATGATACGGTACTGAGGTTGACAAATTCTAAGCAAAAGGAGTGCAATGATCAGTTGCACCAGAATGTGGATACCATCGATGATCTGCTGATGAGGAGGCACCATTCGTTTGTATTTGTAACTGAGATTCAGAACCCCAAGGCTGATGAATGTGCTTACCAGAAGCAGATGGCCAAGCTTGACTAGAAGCAGAATACGTCTAATGTGATCCTGAACTTGACTGAGAAGGTGTACTAGATGATGAGTTCCATGAATTTGACACATCTGAATTAAATCTATGATAACATTTTATAGCAAGATGGCCAAGTTTGCCACATATTTGGCATTGAGGTTTATTACCATACTGATAACTAGATTGTTTTACACCTCTCCCAGAACCAAATCTACCTCCTCTTCTTGATGATTGAGCTTGAGAGTTAAATGGATACCTTGCACCTCTAGGTGAATTTGAGACAAAGGACCTTGGTGATGGCCTGTGCGAGGTGTGAGCAACATTTATAGAGCTAGAAATATCAAGATCTTTCAAATGTCTTTCAATCCTTGTTTCTTGCGCAAGTAACAAAGATTCAACTTCTGCAATGCAATACTCATTAGATCTGGAACTGACTGAGATTATAAAAGTATCATAAACTTGTGGTAATCCATCAAAGATTGCGTTGATATGATCTCTTGAAGACAGCGGATATCCTACTGAAGCTAATTGATCTATGATGGATTTCAATTTTAGTAGGTAATCATTGATGGAGAGATCTTTTTTCTTGAAATTCTGCAATTGAGATCTAAACTAGGAGACTTTGGCTATGGTTTGAGAATTGAAATAAGTTTCAAGAGTTTGCCAAATTTGTTCAAAAGTGTCACAGCCGACTAAACTTGTGAGCAATGGCTGAGTCATAAAAGAAAGAAGTCATGAAAACAAAAGTTGATCTTGTTGTTCCCAGTTGATGACCTTTGTGTTGATAAATCCATTTGCTTGATCTTCAGCCAATAGAAACCGTGGTGGAGATGAATCCTTATCAATGAATCTCTGAAGTTTATGACCTTTGATAGTTGCCAACACTTGCTGTTTCCACAACAAATAGTTGTGTTCATCAAGTTTGACAGACAGAACATGAGTAAACACAACTGGTTTGGACTCTGTCATGCCTGGATTGGCAAGTTAAGCAGCACTAGACGAGGTTGAATCTACCATTGATATTACTAAGAAAGCTTGAAATCATCAATGAAGAAGACGATTGAAAAAGAAGAACAAAGTTAACTTCTAAAGAAAATAAGAAACCAAATGACTCTGTCATGGCTTTAATACCATGTTATGATCTAGAGAAAGTAATGAATCAAAGTATTCTATATTTCATTACATTGTTAAAGTGTACATGAAGGAGCCCTTATATAAACTTCTGCTTAAGAGACTAACAAACTATCTAACCATATTGCTAACAATATCGACTAGCTAACAGTATTCATATTAACACTTCCTTTTCATGTACAAGTCATCCATGTCCTTCCTACAAACTCATCTTTTTCACACAAAATTTCAAATTGCGCAACACTGGCACCACTAAACAAGCTAAGCAGGCCTTCAAAGTTCAAACCCATGCAATGGTAAAGATGTAAATAAGAACTCAAGCTGTGCAGATGTTACTCATCCATTGCGGAAGTATATTTCACTGTAAGATAATGCTTACATTCAATCCAATTATCTAAAAATGCTAATATGTAGCATAGTTTGCATAGAAGTACAATATATTCAGGTACACTTGACTTGGGCATAATCTTCAAACATATATATTCAATAGAATTACGATATAAGCAAAATAACTGTAATCTGAACAGATCTGATCTGAGTTACAGGACAAAATCATTCTGACTGCGACATACCCAAGTCCCCAACTGCAGATGTAGGAGGATCTTTAAAAGGGTTCGGTGGCATTTGCAACTCTGCAACATTTTTTCCTAGCATGTCAACAACCATACTCATTGAAGGCCAATTTGCTGAATTGTGTTTGTATGCACCACAAACCAACTGTGATCATCTTCTTGACACTTTCCTCTTCAAACTTCTCTTCAATTAATCCTTCCAACCCAATGTTTCCATGCTGCTCCAGATGGTTGTAAGCCCATTGTGGAAAATACATCTCACTTGTGTTCTCAACCGTCATGTCAAAGATTCTTTGTTCCTCCAACCATTTCCAACACCATCATTCCATAGCTATAAATATCTGATTTTGAAGACACGCCCCCAAAGTTCCTATTATAAATCTCTGGTGCAATACAACCATAAGTACCTCGGGGACTAGGCATTGACACAATACTCTCTCTTGTTGGGCAAAGTTTTGCCAACCCAAAATCTGAGATCTTTGGACAGAAGTCCTTGTCTAAGAGAATGTTGTGAGGTTTGATATCGAAATGTAGAATACGAGTATTACTACAACGGTGCAAGTACTCTAACCCGTTAGCAAGTCCAAGAGCAATCTAATAAAGTTTTTCCCATCCTAAAGGGTGAGTTTCAGTTGTGCTCTTCTCATTATAGATGAACTTCTCAAGAGATCCATTCGGCATGTGTTCATACACGAGCTCATTTAGGACCTTCAACACAAAATCTGATAAGGCTAACAATATTGACATGGTTTGTCCTACCAATTGTGGCTACTTCATTGATGGAATCTTCTCCATTGCCTTTTGATTCATTCAAAACCTTAACAGCTACAAACTGTCCATCGTTAAGCTTCCCTTTGAAAACACCTCCATATCCTCCTTGGCCTAGTTTATCCTTAAAGTTGCTGGTGATTTTTTTGAGGTCGGAATACGTGTGCCTGTGAAGAGCAAGGGGTCCATAATTTGCTAAAAAGACTTCCACATTTATGTTTTTTCTTGTTTTGTTGAAATCCACTCCACAAATTAGACAACAGTAGGAGACATTCCTCCAAAACTAGAGCTAGTGTGATTAAAAGTATTAATGCTCCAACTCCAGTTAATACACCTATAATGCAGATAAATAAATAAATAGTTAATCCAGACCAAGGATGCACCGACTCTCCGAAAACCCCCCGAATCACGTGTCAAATACGTGTCGGACATGGATTCGTGTCAGACACGGTCAGACACGGTCCGGGGTTAGTCAAAATTCGTTGACTGGTCAAAATGTTAATTTCGCCCGATTTTCCTCCTCCCACACAGACCGAGTCAGAGGCAGAGCAGAGAAAAAAAAACCCGAAAGAAACCCTAACTCAAACCCTTTTCGCAGCCATCGATCGATCGATCGCCAAGGTCAAGAGTAGAGACGGAGGAGAAGAGATCGACAGACGGAGCGGATGAGAAGAGTGATGGCGTCCTCATCGACACCAGGACCAGGCACGTTCGATCGATCGATTTTTTTTTTTCCTGAGATGTAGAGATCGATCGATTGATCGTTCCTGTTATGTGAGTCGACCCATTTCATCGATTTCTGTTTTGTTTTTTTTTTTTTTTTTTCTCTGCTAGTATACTCTGAATCTCTGCAAGTGGGTATGTTTTTTTTTTTGAAATTTCAGCGATTTCAACAATCGATTCATTCGTTTTGTTTTTTTTTTTTCCTGCAATTCCTTCCTGCGATTCGTTTTTTTTTTTTTTGCAAGTTGAAATTTTTCTTGGATCCAAATATACATTGTTGAAATTTTTTGTTCTGTTTTCCTGTTTTTTTTTTTTTTCTTTTTCCTGTGATTCATGATGAAAGTATGCATCATATATGATAATATGAAATACTTGCACCTATTTGCTGGAAAGTGAAAAGTGAAAACTAAATAATAAGAAATTAAAATTGGTTTTAGCAGGGCAAGGAACTGGGGATGATCTTTGGAAGCATGTGACAAAATTAGGAAAACCAAATGAAGGTGGGGAAACCTTAGATGGACGTGTAACTATTGTCAGAAAGATTATACAGGCTCTCTTACTAGATTGAAGCACCATTTGTTGAAGATAAGTGGTCATGGGATAGATAAGTGGATGAGCTAGTTAATGAAGAAGAGATCTAGCCGCTTTGCTGGTGACTGGTGAGTTTTTAAAATTATCAATTTACAGTATCAAGTTAATGAAATTATATGAGTATGACTTGACTACTTTATGAGATTTACAGTATCAAGTTAATGAAATTATGCTTTATGAGTATGACTTGACTATTTAAGCAGTTGAGCTTGACTTTATGATGTATTTGTAAATTTGAATAAATGAATTTGAATGTATTATTGATATGTTTGAATTTGATGAGTTACAAAAAATATATATTAAAAAATTATGTTTGACCGTGTCGCCGAGTCTTATTTTTTTGAAAATTGCCGAGTCGCCGTATCGTGTCCGTGTCCGTGCATCCTTGATCCAGACTAAATTTTTAGCCTAGCTAAGTCTTGTGAAGCTAGCATACCATATCGGATTTTTGCCATCTTTGTGCCACTGCTTCCTGCATGCACAAACCGTGAAATCCATTAAGCCAAACTTCAAAGCGCATGGTAAGTTTTAGTTTTTCTTTCAATGTCAATAAATTTTATGTATTAAATTTGTTAAGCTTTATGAAGTTAATGTGACCCTTACCGTGTATGCCTTCATTGATCTTTGCACCCTCACTTCCTGCATCTACAAGCATGAAATTCGTCGATAGAATCATGTCACAATAAGATGTAATTTTACTATATGATATCAACTACACTATAATGATTATGGGGCGGAGGAATAGTGTTTCTGAAGGTGTCTCATTATTAATTTCCCATTTTTCCTTCATAAATTCCTTTTGTATCCAATTCATTTCTAATAAAACAAAACAAAACAACATCAAGGGGGTACTTTTGTAAATATGATACTTAGCTCTACAAATCTGCCATGTACACACTTGATAATCCATTAACCATTTACTAGTGTATCAGCTGTGCCGCGCACTTTCCACGTAGTATGTACCACCGTGTCATGCCGAAGGCATGCCACCCTGGTCCTTGGGTCGTGCCTTCGGCACTCCCCATCATTTTTGTTTTCAACCTCATCAAAGAAAGCTAAGTGCAAAGACCCAAGTACAAACATTCCTATGTTATAATGTGAGAAATAACTTTCTATGAATTAGTGTGATAAAACAAAATAATTAATACAACACTAACCTCATATTATGAGAACATTTAATAATTCCAAACCACCAACCTCACTAAAAATAATATGGAAGGTTGTTCTATAATCATTACCACTTTATTAATAATCAGAATCTCTCCACTAATATTTTGGGCTTTTAGAATTATCCAACAATATTATAGAATATAATTTAATTAGAAACAAAAAAAAAGTTGAGAAGGAGAAATTGGAAATCCAAATTATCGATAAATCGATAACACAGTTTAATCCAAACTACCCCTTGTTATTTCTATCTTAAGTATTAGTTTACTAACTTTAATACACTTTAATGGCATTTTTGTGGAGATTGGTAACATTTGACACAAATACTGAGATATTTAGGTGAGAATGAGACCAGCTCTACACGATCATGCATGGGGAGAGTACCATGTTAGATAGTTGAGGGGCATTTTCGTAGTTAAAGAAAATGAGGGGCAATTTGGGAAACAAATTTTCAACATGACAACCTATAGCAGCAGCTTCACTGTAGCGGCATCAAATTTTCGTTAAAAAAGATATGTAACGCTTTTGAATTGAGGAATTCTAAATGTCGAGGGAAAGGGCGAGGAAAGACACGTGGCGGGGTGGAGACCGTCCACCCCACTCGAGATGCGTGCCGTCGTTTTTGGTGCGCACATCTCGAGTGAGATGGACGATCCCCACCCCGCCACATGTCTATCCTCGCCCTTTCCCTCGACATTTAGAATTTCTCTTTTGAATTTTTACTTTATCATGGCACCCACAAATTCTTGCTTTAGACATTCTTTCTCACTTTTCTAAGTTATAAATTATAACCCGAATATCTATAACTGGAGAGTTAATGAGGTGTGGTACAAGGAGACAAACCCTTCAAGTTTGCTTGACATGAAAAACTATGATAGATTTGAGCAAGGCTTCAAAGAGGAGATACCCTTCTTGAATCAGGTGAAACCTAAAAAACACCATTCTTGAATCAAGTGAAACTTTTTTTTTTAGGTCTTACCTTTCTTGTAATAAAGGGTATCACCATCTTCTTGTATTAAAAAAATAATAATAATAAAAGTGTATCATTGGTGATACCCTTTTTGTAAAAAAAAAAAAAAAAAAAAAATTGCTAATATCATTTTTATAATAAGTGTATCATTGATGATACCTTTATTAAATTAGGTGAAACCATTTTTGTTTTAAGGTGATACCTTTCTTGTAAAAAAATAGTGATACCTTTTTTAAATGAACCCTACTAAATAATACCATCAATTCCATTGAAAAACACCATCAACCCCTTACTTTTTGAATGACACCACCACTTTTTTTAAGGACACCACCAATATAAACAATAAAAAACCCTAACCCCTATTATTTTTTTCTTCTCCATCAATCACCATCGCCACTTCTCCTCCTCCTCCTCCTCCCCCTTCTTCAATCACCACCGCCACCTCTCCTCCTCCCTCCTCCACCCTTCAATCGCCACCTCGCCTCCTCATCTCTTTTTATTCTTCTTCTCTATCAATCACTATCGCCACCTCTCATCCCACATCCCATCTTCTTCTTTTTCCCTTTTTTTTGTTTTTTCTCTTCTCCTCCTTTTTTCTCTCAGTTTATTTTCCTCCTTCGCCCTCGCGGAGGTTCCTGCGAGTAGGGAACACCCACACCCACATAGATTTGGGGAAGTCTGGGTTCCCCACTCGCAGAAACCTCTATGAGGGACAAATCTTTTATTCACTCGCAGGAACCTTCACGAGGGCGAATGAGAAAAAAAAACAGGGAGGAAAAAAATGAGGAAAATAAGAGGAAAAAAAAACAGATAAGAAGAAGAGATGGAAGGAGGTGAGATGAGAGGTGGCGGTGGTGATTGATGATGAAGAAGAATAAGAAGGGAGTAGGAGGAGAGGTGGCGTGGTGGTGGTGGTGATTGAAGAAGAAGAAAGGAGTAGTAGTGGCGAGGTGGTGGTCGTGAAGAGGAAGAAAAGGAGAGGTGGGTGGTGATTGATGAAAAAGAAAGGGAGAGAGGAGAATGGTTAGTTTTTTATTTTATTTATATAGTGGTGGTGTCCTTCAGTGAAATTGGTGGTGTTATTTGGCAGAAACTTTTTTTAAATGGTGAAACCCTTCTTGTAATAAAGTGGTAAAGTGTACCACTGATGATAACTTTATTATGACAACTTTGAGTAAGTCTAGGGAGCGAGGGCAGAGGGTGGGTGGTGTTGGGTTGCCCTTGCGCTATCTCCCTTGCTCCCTAGAATCAGGGGACAACTTTATTATATCGAATGAAACCTTTTTTGTTTTTAAGTGATACCCTTTCTTGTAATAAAGGCATCACTTATGATACGGGAATTATTAAGTGCATCGGGATTGTGCCCGGTTTTCGTGCCTGGTGTTACCTGGCACCGTTGATATTCCTCGCGATATGAACGTATGCCTATCTCGAGAAATATCAATGGTGCCTGGTAGCACCAGGCACAAAAACCAGGCACAATCCCGGTGCAGTGTAGTATCACTCCTTATGATATCCTTCTTGTAATAAAATGTATCACTAACGATACCCTTATTGAATCATGGGAAGCTCCATCTCTTTAAATTTTCTTGCTCAAATCTTCATTACAATTTTGAGATAGGGTAAAAACCCAAAAATTTTCTTTGGAAAGATGAATAACTCAAATTTCATCACTAAGAAATTTCTAAAAATATCTCCCATGCGTCAAAGAAAACCCGAAGGCAGATAATCCAAAACTGAAAAACACATTTCATTCGATCAATTTTCTATCTCAAAATTCCTCCGTAAACATCTATTTACGACCATGGAAGATCAAATCAATCACACAAAACCATCATTTTCGCTTCATTCGACCCCCAAAGCCGAGTAAAAACCCTAACTTGATAGGTTCAGAATCATCGATGGATTCAAGGTGGAGAAGAAGGTTTCACTCGAGATGCAAAGAGACTATGCAAGTCCTTCAATTTTTATTGAGAGAGTAAGAAAGTGGGAGGGAAAAAGCAGTGGAGGAGAAGAAGTGATAACGAGTTGCTCTCTGATTGAGAACTCTGATAAGATAGTTACTATTGGAGAAGATGGACATATTTTAAAACAAAACATGGGCAATTTTGTCCTTAAAATATGCAACAATTCTAAGGAGCCTTGGTTTGGAGGCCTCTTTGGGATTTTTTGACACTTCTACCTCTTCTATGGATGGTGTATGTGATTGTGTTTTAAAGAAAATGGATAAAAAATGTAAAAAAACCAAAGAGGCACAAAAGAGGGCCCTAAACAAGGCTCCCTCGACTTACTTTAAAATATGACATGTGACTGTTTCTGGTTTTGAGAACCTTTGAGTATGAGATTTGTTATTTTCGCTTTTTAAGTATGAAATCTCTTATTTTTGGACTTTTGAGTCAAAGCCTCATGATTTATTCTTTAAAGGGAAACAATTAATAATCTACAACATAAGTATCTAAATCTATTTGGCTTTATATATTATACTAGTGTATTACTTGTGTCGTTGACATGGCCGCACACTTTTCCTATAACGTGTACTCGTGCCTTTGTCACTCCCCACCACGTTTGTTCTATTTGAAATTAGTTAAGCGGATACATACTATATTGTAGCCCTAAAATAAACAATAAAAAGATTATTGAGAAATTTTTTATCTCCAAGTTTACATAATACTTACTGAGCTAATAAAAAATGAATTAAGTGTACTCTACATACTATATTGTAACCCTAAAATAAACAATAGAAAATATATGAGTTCGTGTATTGATAAATATTTTATCTTCAAGTTTACATAATTCTTACTGAGCTAATAAAAAAATGAATTAAGCATACTCAACTCATGAGAGGTAAACTTCAGGAATAAGCAATAAAAAATAGAGATTTAAGCATGCAATAATTTTGGAAAAGTTGCTATAACTTCCATAGTAATGTATAGTTTCAATTTGAGATACAGTTTTGTATTGTACAATGTCAACATTAGTCATTGAAAAAAATTGACACCGTTTAGTTTGTTTTTTCGATATTTCCCAAGTATCGTAACTTGTTAAAATCTAAATCACGTGAAAACTTTTAGGTAAAAATTATAACAATTGTTATTTATATTTTTGTTCATTTGATTATAAGTTCACTTTTTTAAATGTTTTTTTATTGAATTAAGGATAAACTTTTTTTTAACTAACTAACAAAAAAAAAACGTAGGGATAAATTATTATTATTATTACTAAGTATTCTTAATATTATTATTGTTATTAGAGAGAATTAAAACTCACAAGCAATGAATGTGACTTCTCGAAATATGTCAAAATTTCACCGGATATTTCTTATTTTGAAGTTACCTTAATCTCTTTCGAAATTCGAAATATGTCAAAATTTTCCTGAGAAAAGAAATAAATATTTTAATCTCTGCATATTTTAATATGTTATAATGTTATTTTAGTATCAAAAGTTTGTTATGTGATTGATTCTCATGTAATATTCAGTTTGTACGACACTGCGAGTCGTATGAGACTTTTTATGTAGTATTTAAGAAATTAAAATGAATAATTTATATTGCTATATTTGAAATCACGACTGAAATTTTTATGTTTTTTCTATACAAAACGAAATATTTCTAAAATCAGGGGTACAAAATTAATTCAAAAAACGAAATCACAATCCTTGCCCATAAGCTTACCTGAACATGACCAGAGGTAATCTGGGCATAAGCAGCGAAGCATCGCTTAACTCATAAACCCCACACCGGTGTCCTCCTTCCTCGCATTGTAGACAAGGAGCATGTGTACTCCACTCTATTTCGACCCGTGGTTGCAAGATGGTAGCATAACTGCCACTAGTTTCTGTAATGTTAGGAGCCGTGCCGAGCACTGGGATCATAAAATGATCTGTACAGATAGATTCCCAAGAATTAAAAGTTTCATCTGATGAATTTGCGTGGATTACATAAGAACGGCTTATGCGTGGATCCTGGGCATGATAGAAATGGCACAGAAGGTGGTGCCTCCAAATTACAATCATTGTAATATTCCAGATATTTGTTCCTGGTTGCAGAGATCCCAAAGCCGACGGTTGATGTACTCCCGAAGGTTATTCTAGGACAAGTTTGTCCAACAAACTTTGTGTTCACAACTCGGATGGTTCGTTCAGAAAAGTTGATGCTTCTCACCAAGAAATGTTCGCCGGAGATGTTTAAGATGGGGTGTCCGTTAGAACAAGAAATGCCAAAACCTGGGTATCTGCAGTATCCTCCATAAATTTCTATTTCAGTTTGATTCTGTGATATTAACCAAAGTTTCCGCAATTGAAATAACTACACCGTGGTTGTCCTCTGACTGAGACCATGCAACTGCAACCAATTACAACAACAAGTATGAGAATCAGGTTTTGACACAATTGATTCAACATGATTGATCAATCTTCTTCTGAAACAATAATATGATGAACCACAAAAACTACACACTTGCTTTGAGAGCCATATGCAATATGTTCAACTTGACTCATTGTTTCACTTTCCAAGACTTTACCGTCAATTTGTGGATTAATATCCCACCTGTAATCAGCACTAATAAATAAATAAACTAAAGTATTATACATTGTTTCTTTAACTGATATAAATTTTTTTTTAATAAAATTTGTCTACCAAAAGCAAAGTCATCAATAATAGCCTCGCATGGGAGCATTTTCAGCCCTTGTCTGCAGGCATACCCTTGGTTCGGAACCATGAATGTAGCAAAGCTACTGAAATCAATTGGATTGACTAAAACACCATTGATGAGTTCTCAGAAAAATTATATCAAATAGTTGGTGGGTACATACACATTACCTTAAGAACACGCATATTTCGCCGTTGGCCATGGGGAGGGGGGACTGAATTGCACAATTCAATCAAGTTTATTCTCAGCAAGCTCGTCTCTTCTTCCATACAAAAAGTTCAAATTTCACAACCCCACCATCATCAATCAAGTTTTAAACAGACCAAATAATTACAACAAGTATGAGAAGTTTCTGCAATTGTTGTAACATGATTGGTTCGTTTAGATCTCTCAAACCATGTAGAACGATTAGATGTTGGAGTACGGTGAGCAATTTGACCCGAACCCGTCAACCCCACCGACTACCTATCAATTTGTTGGATGTGTTTGTATGCACCATAGACCAACTATCATCATCTTTCTCATACTATCTTCCGCAAACTTCTCTTTGATTTCACCAACCCGCATGCTCCGATGGCGCTCCAAACGATTGGAACTCCATTGCGAGAAATAAATCGCACTTTGTCTTCACTATTGGGTTCCTCCAGCCATTTCCAACACCATCATTCCATCACTATAAACATCTAATTTTGAAGACACACCCTCAAAGTTCCTACAATAGAGCTCTGGTGCTTTATAACGTTAAGCATCAAAAGACTATCATCACGATTACCTACTTGGCAAAGATAGTTCATCACGAGGATTAAGTATTTCAAGACCATACCAACTTATAAAACCGAAAAAGGGTGTATTCAGTTATAAAAGTCCAAACGGAACTCGAGAGAACAAGCCATGATTAGATGTCCAAATTCAGGTCCAACAAAATTCTCTTCTCACTTAAAGATGAATGAACATTATAGAAAAAAAGATTCGTAGGTGGAGTTACTCTTTCAAAGACACATCTTCATAAAGGAGGAGACTGTTACAAAGAATTTTTCTCCTCAATGACCTCACATGCTTAAGTTGCGCAAAGAATTAATAATGACTATTATATAAAGTAAAGGGAAATTTCGATAAAGGTATGCAATTTTAACTGAGTTTTGTCCAGATTAATCTCCATCTCCAACAAAATTACTAACTTAAGCATCAGAGTGCATTCGACCACCAAATAGGCGGTATTTGGTAATCTGACATTTGTTACAAAACAAATTTGCAAGAGACCAAATTTGGACGCATCAGGAACAATGCTCTCCCTTCTCGAACAAAATTTAGCCAAACCGAAATCTGAGGTTTTTGGACAAAAGTATTTGTCTAAGAGAATGTTGTGAGGTTTGACATCGAAATACATACAGAACACGAGTATTACAAGCACGGTGTCAAGTACTCTTAACCAGTTAACGATATCCCAAGAGCAATCCGATAAAATTTCTCCTATCCTAAAGGGTGCGGTGCACTAGTGTTATTTTTATTGTAGATGTACTTACCAAGAGATCCATTAAGCATATATTCACACAAAAGTGCTTGTTTTCGACCTTCAAGGCTTCAACACAAAATCCCATAAGGCTGACAATATTTACATGATTTCTCCTACCAATTCTTGGCCTAGTTCATCCTTAACGCAATTGGTGAATGTGTGTGTCCATGAAGAGCAAGGGGTATTTTTCAAAATCACTTCGGCATTTGTGTTCTTTCTTGTTTTCTTGAAACTCCGTCCACGGACTAGACAACAGCGGGAGGAGATATTCCTATATGGTGCAGGGAAAAAAAAAGGAAGTACTTGGTTAAGATCTTTGCTAAGGAGTGAGGGAGAGCGCAAGGGCAGCCCAACACCGTCCATCATCTTTGAGATGTGCCTTGATGTGTATATCAAGGATGATGAGCGGTATTGGACTGCCCTCGCGCTCTAGAATCAGGGACTTAGTTAATCCACTTCTGACAAACTAAATTAAATTTTCCTATCTAGGATAGCTCAGTCTAATTAAGTTATTGTGAAGCTAGCATACCATAAATCATTATTTTTGCCTGACTTTGTACCATTGCTACCTGCATGCACAACATGTGAAATTCGTCAAGTAGAAAGAACTTTTATTTTCTCTCTAAATTTTAGCTTTTCTTTCAGTATCAGTAAATTTTATGTACGAAATTCATCGAGTGTTAAAAGTTATTGTGAAAGTTACCATGTCTGTCTTTCGCACTCTTTGTTCCTTTACCTGCATCCACAATCATGAAATTTGTCAAGCCTAACTACAATTATTCGTGGAAGAAACTTTACTGGACGAGCTAGCCTTTAAAATTTATGTTTTCCCTTCAGATGATCTTGGGAAAGGGCATTGGACAAAGACAACTACATCAGCTTTGTTAAGCTTACCTGAACATGGATGACTGTAAAACTCCGTTTGGGTGCAGGGGCGTATCTACCAAGGGGGCATCTGTCTTCAACTTTTAAAATATTTTTATTATATATTAGTTTTAGAAAGAAAAAAAAATGTATCATATAATATAAAAATTGTTCATTCAATTATTTAAATATGTTTTTGCTGGTGCAGTGGTTGCAAGTTTAATTGCAAATAATAAAGATATTAATTACCTGTTCACAAGTTGTATAAAACTTTCAACAAGAAAAAGTA
Source organism: Berberis thunbergii (assembly GCA_003290165.1). Taxonomy (NCBI): domain Eukaryota; kingdom Viridiplantae; phylum Streptophyta; class Magnoliopsida; order Ranunculales; family Berberidaceae; genus Berberis; species Berberis thunbergii. The sequence goes on from QNQO01009906.1 coordinate 22,055, forward strand.
TTTGAAATTAATAATTATAGAATTCAATGAAAATATATATAAATAGCAAACTCGTACAAGATTTGAGCCTTATATAAATTAGGAGTGGGCAATATCGATTTGGTTCGGTTCGGTTTTGAGCTCCAAACCGATTTTGAACCAATTTTATTCGGTTTGCCCAAAACCCAAACCGAAATCGAATTTTGTACTTGTAAATCGGTGAATTCGGTTGAATCGAATTTCGGATCGGTTAGGTTTCGTTGGGTCGAAATTTCGGGCTCAAGCACTTCAAAGGCTTTCATTAAAACATACCCAATTTTTTTACAGGCCCAATATTTTCACAGACCCAATTTTTAGCCCAAAATTGAAAACTTTGAGAGAAGGGGGATGATTCAGTGCAACAGAGTGTATTACAGTGCATTTGTTGCACAACTCAAGTATTGACACCTACTTGTTATTTATTTATTTATATATATATAATTAATGGGTCGGTTCGGTTATTCGATCGGTTCAAAACCATAAACCGATTTTTAACCGTTAATAATCTGTTCGGTTCGGTTTAAATTATTTTATTTCTACTCATATTTCGGTTCGGTCGGTTAACCGAATTTAAATCGATTTTTGCCCACCCCTAATATAAATCATTTTTTCTATAAAATTGTATTAAGATCATATTATGTACTCTAATTTCATATATTTTTTTTAGCTTCAACTAGATATATTTATCTTAATTATTTTGTGATTTTAGTTATATATTCTAGTTATTATGCTCGTTTGTCTCTTGCTAAGGTTATCGATATTGAGATCCTATTTTAGCTTAAAATTTGACTAAACTAGATTCAATTTGGTATATGTAATGTATTTTTGATAATTGTATTTTTTACTAGTTACTAGCTAAGATATGGAAAAAAATTTGGCTCCACTCTTGATAACTAATATTATTAAATAATTATTATTTGTCATTTCACCCCCTAACTAAATTCCTGGGTCTACCACTGATTGGGTGAACACGAGCAAAGAAAAAAATTGTTGAACTCATCAAACGCATAATGGTGTCCAGCTTTCTCGTAGTCTACACAATTAGGATGTGTGGACCAATCCATTTTGAACTCCAATTGCAAGATGGAAGCATAATTACTAATTACTACCATTGCTAGAAATATTAGGAGTTGTGCTAAGCATCGGGATGGAAAACATATCTGTACAATTCCCATGGTTATAAAAAACTGGAAATACAAACACTTTTTTTTCGAAAAGCGAGAGGGATTATTTAGGATCCCAAACTTTAATTAAAATCTAATACAAAACGGTTCATCAAGTTTACACCATTCACTTATCCTTTCATCATACTTTACATCATCACAAAGAAATAAAATTTTCGTAAGAACTTTAACCTGTCTAAGAGAAGGATTCATGAGTTTTAAGTTATAAATGTTGTGAACTCTATAGCTTGGCCGTGCATTTATTGAAAATTAAATAATAACTTAAAAAATATGTGAATAATAAAATAAGTGCTAAAGTTCGTCCAACAAACATATATATATTTAGTACTATTTTTGTCAAATTCAACAACATAATCTTTTGTTTATACATGGATGCTACTATTTAGACATTTATCTACTCTTGTTTTACCTTTTCTATCGAAATTCTAAATTTGACAATTTCATCACTTTCCTCAAATAATCTTATATATTTCATTTATGGAGATTTGGGAAATGTTGTGGATGATGTATTCGCTCTGTGAGCCTGTCAAGTTTCTAAAACTTGTATTTTGACACATTCATGGTATCTTGGCATTCCTTGATTTAGAAATGGTTTCTCTAGAATTTTGTTTCTCTTCTTATCTTCAATAAAAATCTTCGAATTTGGCAAAAACAAAAATTAAAAAAATAAAAAAAATCCAATCCAATTCAAGATACCAAATGCAACGAAGGGTATGTTTGGTTGCACGGAAAATAAACATAAAAATTGAAACCATTTCTCTAAATCTGATTCCGAGGCCAACCCCTCGGACTTGAATTCCTTTGAGTAGTGGAAAAACAGTCTTACGAAAAATTAATTTATTGTCAGTAAATAAACAACCAAACAAAAAAAAATACAAAAAAAAATGAATAACCAAACAAACCCGAAATGAATTTGAGTTCTTTGAATTTTGGAAATTGTAACAAACTCAACCCCACACAGATGAGTTGTAAGGTGAAATGGTAAGGGTTGTTGAAGAAGAATTGTCTTATATGAGGTGGATATAATTACATTTTGCCAAGTGTCTTTAAAATTCAGAGAAAGTTCAATTAAGAGGAAGTGTTTAGTGAAGTTCTACCCACACAAACAAGGGTATCAATAAAGACCCCCCTGTAAAGAACAAAGAAACAAAATATTAAAAAAACTTATATGAAAATAATGCCAAAAGAATTTGTTTCAAAAATGTCTATATATGTGCAAGCCATGCACTCATGGCTTTCATGAGTTGTGACAGACAGCTAGCTAGGGTTCACTTGGAAGATGGACTCAATGGGTGGGAATCAAGATGTTCCATCTAAGAACATGCCCATTTGGAAGGGAAAAGGAGCTCTTGGGGAATCATCCAACACTCTTGAATCTGATCCCAAAAGGGTTAGGTTGATAGGATGTGAAGAGTATCCAAGAGGGGTATTAGATTATACTTTGTAATTCAGTCTCTATTACTATTTATGCTTAATATCTTTAGTTTGATCGGTATCTGTCTTAATTTTATCTTTCATTCGAGTAGTTTTACCCGAGGTTTACGTCTTTTTCAATGACTTGTGCTCTTTTTTCTCTTACCCTTGTTTGGTAAGTTGCTGTAAGTTTTCGATGAGATATTTTCTGATATATTATTTCAATCTTATTATTGTTTTCTTTTTCTTTTCTTTTTCCACTTACGGTGTTTATCGTCTTTTTATTTAATTTTCTTTGGTGTATGAGTTTGTGAGAACCAATATATATTTTTAGTGTTTACTTAATTGTAAGAATCTACCATAAGGTAAAGGCGCGAAAGGGATAGGTGATTCTTAGACTACTTTATCTAGTTTGGTCTAAAACGAGGCATGTGATGAAAAATGTATTGTAACCCTTTTAATATTAACTACTTATTCCAAAAATTGGATAATTATTTACAATTTTAATTAATATTTCATATTAACTAGTTTGGTTTTTTTCCCCTTTTCTTCTTGATGTATTATTTATGCGTACTTATTTTCATAAAAACACCGCGTAACTAGGAAAAACTAATGATAATGATATGGTAGCAGGAAAAATTACGAAAAATGTGTATAACTATGATCTTCATTGTTTAGTTGAATGATATCAATTCATGATGATTTTCCTTTTGCAGTTACAAGAATTTCTAAATCATTTGTCTCAAGAATCCAATTTTCCTTTGGGCTTGAGTCTTCGAAAGACTCCATCCTTTGTGAACTTGATCGAAGCACAATTATTACAAGGTAGGCAACCACAGATATTGACTGAAGAAAGGCAGATTTCTCCTCCTCCTCCTCCCCCTCCTCAAGTGAACCAGACAATTGCGAACATGAAGGGTGATGCATCAGAACAAGTCGAAATAGAAATTCCATTTAAAGCAGCCAACATTAGTGCCAAGCTACTTAAGATTGGGTATTGGGAGGTATTGTGTATTCTATCTCGTCCCATTACCAACCTGAAAATTGAAAAATAAATAAATAGAGTCGTGTGATGCAGTATGTACTATCTCCCCTAAACAATGGACAATTTCTTTCTTAGGAATTTTTTTTAGACAAGTTTAGATACATCCATTGATGGATTCAAGATACACAATGTGTATCTGAGTGTGAATCAAGGGATGTATTAATGTCTAGTCCGTCTAGAGAGTCAGACTTGCGTAAGAGAGTTTCAATACCATTCATCATCCTAGAGATCCTCATAATCCACCAATCGAACACAAACACACACAGTGAGCCCACTTAGCGCTGATCTGGCGTTAGGGGCCTAGCTCTCTAAATTTTTTTATTAATGCCTGTTACAAAATTTTGTCTAAGAACATAAAAATTCTAGAGAATCAGACCCCTAGCGCCATATCAGCACCAGGGGCTGTGTGTGTGTTTGTATTCGATTGGTAGATTATAAAGATCTCTAGGATGATGGAGGGTATTGAGCCTCCCTGGCCTGGCTCTCTAGACGGACTGCCAAGAACATGTTAAGGGCTCCTGAACATAAGGGAGATCAAATCCAACAAGCTTCTAGAGAGCTTGGTCCCAAAGCATTGATTTGTGTCTGAGATGGTGGTTTGCACATGATTAGACCACTCTACCCTTATTTCCATGGGTTTGGAGAAGTTGGAAAGGAGTAGAGTTGGTCCGATCACGTGCAGACCATCCGCCAAGACACAAATCAATGTTTTAGGATCAGGCTGTCTAAAAGAACTATGCCCAAAAGTAAAGCCCAATTGAGATTGAAGCCCATGAATAAGAAGAGATTTGTTTTTATTTTTATTTTTATTTTTATTTTTATATTTTTACTTTTTGCCTAATGGTTGCATACTAGACTAACTTAACGTTGAAAATAACAGAGGGTGGCCTATGGGTTAGAAGACGTGGTTGCAAAGTTTTATTACGCGAAGCGTAGAGTTGTGTGGGAACTCTTTGAAATGGGATATAAGAAAAAAATTGAAATAAAATTTTCAAATATTGCTGCAATCAGAGCAGTTTGTGTTCCAAACCAAAATGATATTTTAGAAATTGAGGTTAGTCCCTTAAATTTTTTTTTTTCGTTATTACGCTACATTTCAATTAGATGAAATATTTACTAAAAAAGTTACTTAGTGAAACGTTTGGTCCTAATGCAGATGAACACTGTGCCCGACTTTTATCGAGAGAGGAACATCCCGCGGCCTAGAAAACCCCTTATGTGGAAACTTGCTCCGGATCCTACAGGCGGACAAGCATTAAGAAACAGGTATTTGGAGAAAATCTTGTCTCACAGTATATACAATCAGCTCATTAATTGTTATCTGACCATGACATTTATCATATCATATGTATTTCGTACATATGTAATATGTATAAAATGTTCTTATCTTAATTCAGGAGGCACTCTGTTGAGTTTCCTGAAGGAACCCTAATGAGGCACTACAAAAAACTTGTGAGATCTGATATAGAGTTGTTCAAGCTAAACAATAAGCCTTTCTCTTCAACTCCTTACTTCGAGTTATGCAAAGAGATCCCTTCTAAGTACCTTAAACAACCTCAACATTCAACTCCACCAATTTCAGGTAATAACCCCATTATTCACTTATTTTTTGATCAAAAATTCATTTAAATTTGATTACCCTTCAATACTAATTTTTTATTTTTATGTAGAAGCTCAAATTCATGGAAGCATGTATTCTAAAAGTGGAGAATTCGGAACTAGTGATGTTACGGTAATAGGCGAAAGCTATGTTGAAAACAATGGTAGCCAAGCTCATGGTCATGGAGACGTTTATTTTGAAAGTGAAAATTTTGGAACTTGCAGTTCTGAGATAGCAGATGGAAGCTATATTAAGAACAATGGTAACCAAGTTCATGGTCATGGAAATGTTTATGTTGGCGGAAGCTATATTGAGAACGATGGTAATCAACTTCATGGTCATGGAAAGGTATGTTTTGAAAGCAAAGAATTTGGAACCGAAGTTACTACGATAACTGGGGAAAACTATATTGACAATGATGGTAACCAAGGTCATGGTCATGAAAACATTTATTTTGAAAGTGGGGAATTTGGAACAAGAGCTGCTATGATAACTGGAGAAAGCTATACTGAAAACAATGATAACCAGAGGGATTTTTATCCATGGGCGTCAGAGAATGGATCAGGTGTGCTTCTTTCAGATGAATCGAAAATTTCAGACATCAAAAACATGTTGCTAAATGAGCCAGATGTAGAATTTCCTAATGAGCAATGGCTCATGGAGACAATGATTTCTTTCCTTGAGCCGGAAAATGATGAACAAACCACCAAGTTTCAGAAGACAAGCGAAAATGTAGAGCATCTAGAATTTCCTGATGAACCATGGCTCATGGATGCAATGACTGTTCTCCTTGATGAGCCTCGAGAAGAACAAACCAGTAATTTTGAGAAGAAAAGCGAAAATGTGGAGCATCTAAAATTTCTTGATGAGCCATGGCTCATGGACACAATGACTGGTCTCATTGAGCCACAAGAAGAACAAACCACCAAGTTTGAGAAGACAAGTGAAAATGTAGAACATCTAGAATTTCAAACAATGACTGCTTTCCTGGAGCCGCAGGAAAAACAAACCACCAACTTTGAGAAGGCAATTGAAAATGTGGAGCCCCTGCCGACGAAATAGGCACTCGATTGTCCAAGTGCCATAATTAAGTTGTTAGTGAGTGGATGGATGAGATAGTTAATAATAATAATAGAACTAATACTATCGGACAAGAATTAACTTGGTTTGTACGATTTGTGACAGATGGTATCATAAGTTTAGGGTTTGAACATGCAGATATATTCCAAGTGACACTTTCACCTCATCAAATCTTTAACGAACACGCTCAACAAAAAATAATATAAAGTGGGAATCACAAAAAATTTAGATATGGATAGGTAATTAATCATCGCTCACTCATGCTTCAAAAGGTGCAAAATCAAATCAAAACAAAGAAAGCAAAGCCAGCCTCCATGACCATGTTCTTCATTTTCTTCTTCACTGTTTACGTCAACAAATTCTTCTAGCACATACTAGTTCAAACCCCACTTAAAGCCGGCCCAATAGTGAAGATATCTTGGGTGCCTATAGTGGGTAGTTGAAACTTTTGGGAGACCCTCTTAGTATTGGTTGATTTAAACCCACTACTAGTCAGTTCTAGCTCATTGACAAAAAGAGTTCCATCAAGCAAGATTTAGGGTTTGATTCATGAGTCCAGGGAATTAATCATTACCAAGTAGCATTTGAGACTGTTTTGGGGATTATAGCAATCACTAACTGTTAAATTGCCGACTTCTCTAACAGTTTAATTTGATAGAGACGGCATATTTACCATATATCAAAGTCGGAGTTTACGGAACGGGTGGATTGGACGCTTTGATACCATGTTAAATTGCCAACTTCTCTAAAATCTTAAGCCGATAGAGAGAGCATATCTAGTATATATCAAAGTCGGGGTCTACAGAACTAGTGGAAGTTCGAGTCTCAATACTATTTATTTATTTTTTATTCTACGGCCAAATATGCGATGACTCAGTGATTGAGCAGTAGCGGATAATATTACTAGGTCACGTAAAAGGCTTTTAGGAAAGAGCTGGGGAGAGCAAAATGCAGTGCCTCATCTATCTTATAAATTAAATTAGGGGTGCAGTAATTCCAATCATTTTAGGGGAAGACGAGAAAGTTGAACTTAAAGTAAAAAAGAAAAATTATGAATGATACTTCCACCACTTTCTAATCAGGCCATATTTTTATATTGTTTTAGAAAGGAAAATTTGGGAAGTACTGATGATGAGTACTTAGGTATTCCCTTAATCATGCATGATTCTATAACTGAGTTTTATCAGTCTAGATGCTTTGCACCCTCTTTATTGAGAAAAATACATAAAAATTTCAACCAAGGTCAAGTCATTTTCAACCCAAAAACTAAGTGGATCTTCATTGAGGATTGAAAGCTAAAGATATCCTATTAGGGTAGATGTTTAAACCCTTTTCAAGATATTGGGTGACTATGTACATTGACCCCACTAAGATCTTGAAACTCACCTTACAATTTAGAAATGATTAAATCCTATGGAAAATATCTTAATTAAGTGGACTCCTTGTAACTGCCAAACTGCTAATTATTTTCTAAATAAAAAAAATAATGACTGCTAATTTTTAGCATAAACTTTGTACAATAGTTAACATAATTCACTTAAGAATCGATCTGAGTGGAATAAGCGCGCATTTAGTTTTCATCGATAATGTTTATAACTATGGCTTTTTTTTTTGGAAAATATTATAACTATGGCTTACAAAGATTGACTCTAACGATAATTAATCATTGTTTAAGTAATCACTTTGAGGGCCCGGAGAAGATTTTGTTTTATTTTATGAGGATTAGATTAACAATAACCAATGATTAGAAGCCTGAGAAAAACCTAGTTTGATTATAGAATGACAAGGCACCTTAAAGAAGGATAAGTACCAACTTGGTCATCCTTCCACTATAGGCAAGATATGGAAAGAAATGGTGATGTGATCAAGTTTTTTTTAGACTTTTGAAGTGAAACAATGGATTAAAATTTTGTGACCATGAAATCATCTTTTATTTTTATGAAAGCTTTCATAATCTTTAAACTCTTAAAGAGATGTTGTGGGGGGAAGTTTTGAGTGATTATTACAAGCATGCATTGACTTTATTTGATGAAGGGATGAAAGAGGAAGAAAACCATATCTAGAACTACAAGGAACCCACTTTTGAGTTATTTTTTATATATATATAATGCAGTGTGCAATTGAAGTTTGGTGGCTTTTAGAGGGTTTTTATCATCTTAGAATGATGTAATCAAGATATACACAGTGCCACTGCCATGTTGATGTAACATAGGAAAAAAGTGGGTAATTATTTTAAGCAAATCTTTGTAATGTGAAAATGAATAGTTTAGCAGATGATTTGTTTGTCTTTTGCATCATTTACCCAGTTGAAATTATATATGCAATTGGATAATTTAGGAGAAGATTCACTAAACATGCCATTTGATCGCCCAAAGATCTTATCTGAAGGAAGACTTTAAATGGGTAAAGCGACTCCTAAAATTAACATCATAATCATCATCAAAGCTCATTCTTAAAACTATAAATAGAACATAATTTTAAAGATCTATCTTTCAATATCAGTTCAAAACTATAATATCGTGTCATTTCAGTTGTTGCTTTCATCATCATCATCAAAACCCATTTTCGATACTAAATATAACAAACTAATGTTTAGTACTTTGAGGAAACCCTAAAAATCCGGAGATTTCAAGGATGGATTATAAGGGACACGATTGGAGAGGTTCTTACAAGGTTTAAACAACTCTTTTTAGATTTCTTTCTTCTTCTTCTTATTTATTTATTTTTTGACACAGACAATCTCCCCAGAGAAACAAGGAATGTTTTTTTTCCAATTGCAATCATATCACTACTTCATATAACACTTTGGAAATTTGATGATCTTAATTATTGGGATGTAGATGTTTCCACATTCCTAACAAAATAAGTGAATACATTTTTCTTCAACAGTTGCCATCATATCATTACTTGGGGTATGTATTTTGCAATTCCACAACACCACAAAGCCATCAACAACCTCTTTTATTGTTGGCATGCTCCCATCCTTCTGCTTTCACCACCAAAATTTTGATTTCCTAATTGATAGGAACAGAGCATCCAAAAGTGGGTAAACACCCAAAATTTGGAGGACTTTTGGTTCTGATTCTCATTTCGCTTAGCCTGTGTGTTCAGCTGGAATGAGAAATTTTTTGATGGGCTAGCAAATTCTTAGTTTTAGCCTTTTAGGAATGAAAAAGAGACGTGAAACCGATTCTTTGTTCTTAGTTGATGATACATCAAATAGCCTTTCGATACATCAAATAGCTTTTTGATCACGAATGCGTGGCACAAATGATCTCTTATTAGGTCTGATTACTAAAGTTCAATGAGGGATTGGTGATGGACCATGACACAGGTCAAAGGCTCAGACTTCAGGCCTAAACGAATCTCTCCCCAGAAGACAAAGATGTTATAAAGGAAACGAGTCATGGCAGAAATCCCTCCCCCAGTGACATATCTAGGGCTAAAAACCGAACCATCGGTTCAGTTTTTCATCTAAACCGTGAACCGAATCGACCATTAACAAAACTGATCTGAAAACCGAACCGATTCTAATTTATGCAAATCGTAACCGAACCGACTAAAATCGAACAAAAATCGATCCGACCGACTATTTTAAATATATTATAATATTTATATATAAAATATATATTATTTATTATATATATTCGGTCGGTTCGGTTTGGTCGGTTAAAATCACATAGAAACCGATAACCGAATCGACCACTTCGATTTTGAATTTTTAAAAACGAAACCGATCTGAACCGAATTTAGTTCGATTTTGATCAATTCGGTCGGTTTAGTCGGTTTGATCGGTTTTTTTGTTCAGTCCTAGATATATTTTAATGAAGGAGAAATTCATTATGAGAAACATCCCCTTCATTGTGTCGTGCATGCTTAACTCACGTACATAGTTAATTACTCTTATTATATAAGACTAAGGAAAAATGAGATAAAGGTACAGGCAAAAAACCTTACAATTACACTCTGTCCAAATTCATCTTCGTCCTCAATTTACTGACTTAAGTATTGAAGTGTTTTTGACTACTAACAAAATGATCTTTGGCAATTTAATCCTATTTTGCAGGTCAAATCTTGAGATAACAAACTTGGACGCATCACTGACCCTAAGATTCATACCTAAGTTCTAACATAACTTCCCATACTCAAGACACGTTAAAATTCTTTTTGGGAAATTTCTACATGGAATATAATGAGTACAGGGGCATCAAATGTACAAATCTCAAACTTATAAGAAAAGTTTCATTAGTGCGTACCACTACATTATCCCTAATTCTACGGTGTCTTGTGGTACCAAGCACCATAGTATTACTCCTACATTATACATCGCCATTTTTTTTTTTCAATTTTTAATTTTAAACATCAAAATACATAAAAAAAAAGTGGTAAGCTAGGATAGGATAGAAAAAAAAATCTAATGAGCCAGGTCAGCCCAATACCATTCATCATCCTAGAGATGCTGAAAATAGTCCAATTTCTAAGACAATGGATGGTATTGGGCTGGCCTGGCACGGGTCTGACTCTGCGGGCCTAGCTCTCTTGAACCATGGAAGATTAGGAGGAGCCCTTCTAGGTAGCGAGGGAAAAGGGCGATGAATGGGTAGTTCCACCCATCCCTCTCGAGATAAGCAACGCTATGCATCTCAAAGCAAATACACCCACCCCTCGCTCCCTTTCCCTCGCCCCCTAAAATTCCTACGATTAGGAGTGAGTGACTTGGCACAAGATTCATACCCCCATTTTATCAACCTATAAAATCCAAAAAAACAACTTACAATCACCTTTAACTTCACCTTTTAAGCGCACTAGAAATCAATCCAGTCATATTAAACCCCACACATTACATGAGTCTTTCAACTCTTTATAAAAGGTTCATTTAATCACGTTTCATGCTTCTGAATAAACAAAATAACCAAGTGGAATTTTTTCATTTACCCAAAAACCCACTGTCGATGTCTAAATTACACACTCAACCATACGCGATAATTTATGTTATCCAATGATTCATAAGGGACAATTTGGTCCATAACAGGAATGCCGCGTCGGCTGGAGATGTCGATGATAGAATATTCTGTTCATATAGTTGTGTTACGTCAACTGATTATGTAAGCGTGGCAATTGGCGGTTACGTGTGAATGATTAAAAATAAATTAAAATATAAAAAATGAAATAAATAAAATACAATAGTGATGTCAGTGGTGAGTGGGTATCGTGAGGCGGCTGAGAGATATATATGTGGAGAGCCGTCTGGTGTAGAATTTAAGTAAACAAAATTTTGTGTAGTTTTTGTTATATTTAAGTTTTTACGATATCAATGAGATCGGAAAATATGAATTGACTCTAGCTAACTTGACGTGGTAGACTTAAATGTTTCGAAGATACGATGATCATGACATGAATAAATAACGACAATAACACATAGTCCATTGAGGCTTTGAGGATAATGAAATAACTTGTTGATTGAAAAAAGAAGAATTATAACAAAGAGTTATTCTACATGGCGAGGAAACGAGCGAGGAAATCAGCGAGGGGAGGGAGGTGGCGGGGAGGGGACCGTTCACCTCCTTCGGGATGTGTGCGCCAAAATAGATGGCACACATCCCGAGGGAGGTGAACAGTCCCCACCCCGCCACCTCCCTCCCCTCGCTCGTTTCCTCACCCACTTCCTCGACATTTAGAATTCCTCTATAACAAAATGATTAACTTTTAGTCACTTGCTACCAACAAAATTGGTGTCATAATCTGTGTGTCAAATTTTGAGAAAGTTGATGCTTTTGTTGATAGTTTGGCTGAGAGTTATGAGTATGTTTGCAAATAATTGGGTTTTGTATTTTGCTTTTATGTTATGGCTATCTTGCTTCGAATTTGGCAATTCGAAATTGATGCAAGACATTATTTTTAGTTTTTTACAAACTAATTTTTTTTTTTTGCTAAATACGGAGAATTTATTAGAAGACAAAAAGATAAACAAGAAACAAGAACAATAATTCATAAATTAAGGAATGTCAAGACACTACGAAAATGTAGATTTTTTTTTTTTTAAATATTACAAGTCGAATCCATCCACTCCAGCATTTCTCTAATTTCGATAAAGATAGATTGCTCCAAAATTTATGAAAATAAAATGCAATCAACACTACTAGCAAAATCTCTCACTTTTTGAAATAGGCGAAAAAATGTTCTAACTCCTAATTTTAATCGTAGTCCGTTAAGTCAACCACATTGATTAGTCTAGCAAAAACCACAAACAACCATTTTATAGAAACAAAAAATCACATTTTTATCTTTTATATCTTAATAAAAAACAAGGCTAAACCCCCCCAAAAAAAATTTCCAATTAGATTCTGTGTACGCGTCAGTGTCAGAATGACGTCTTCCTCAATACCAGGGGACTCTGTTTCGCTCGCTTTTTTTTTCTTCTAATTATAAGAGACGAATTGGTTTCTCTTAAGACTTCCATTCTATTCAAACAACTCATCTTTCTCTCTTCTCTTCTGTCTTTCTCTCTATCTATCTCTGTTAAAAAAACAGAGCATTAACAGATAAGCATGGTTGAAGGAGATGATTTTTCTCAGGGGATGTTCGTTTGGAACAGCAGTAACAGCAGACAGAGAGATAATGATGATGATGATGAATTATCCACTTCTGAAGACAGTTTTGATTCAAACCAATCTCAACCCAAACGGATAAAGTTGATGAGCATGCTCGAAAATCCACAACAGGTACATTTTTTTAATGAGGGTTTTGATGGGTTATTAGTGTTTCTGGTTTAAAGGTCCTATTTTTATCGATTTGAAAATCTGGGTGTTCTTTATTTCTCCTTGTTTCGATGATCTGAGGAGTGGGTGCTAGTGGGTTTCTTGTATTGGATTGAATTGAATGAAAAAGTTTCGATTTTTAGCAGTTGTTGAGTTTGGTCGATCGAGAAAGTTGTGATTTTTTTAACAGTTTTAGTGACAGTATTAATTTTGGTTCCTATTTGCAGGGAGGAGGAGATGTGAACCTCTCTGAGGAATCTAGTCCTTTGGGCTTGACATTGCGTAAAACTCCATCTTTTCTAGACTTGATACAAGCAAAGCTTTTCCCAGAAAAGCAAATTTCTTCTGTGAAATTTACGAAATCTGAAGAACCAAGTACTCAAACAAAGGATTCATTGGAACAACAAGAGAAAAGCGAAAAATGGAAGGCCTCCAATTTCAATGCAGTATTGCTTAGAATTGGCACTTGGGAGGTATTTCATTGTTTCTATCTATCTCTATTTAATTTTAAAATCTTGCAAAAGGCGCGCATGGTTATCGACTAGTATTTAGTTATCGACTAGTATTTAATATAAATACAGATAGAACTTCATGGTGGGGGCTTACGACGTCACCTTTAGAGTTTACATTTTGAAATAATGACATAATACTCGAAAGTAGATCGATATAAAAATAGTGTAAATTGTTACGTTAACGAACAACATGTGCATGTTTATGATACCAAACTTTTTTTTTTTTTGCATGGTAGAGCCTTTACTAGAACAATAATGAATTTTTAAAATTTTTTTTGGCAGAGAGTATCCAAGAGAGATGGAGATGTAGTAGCCAAATGTTACTTTTCAAAGCGAAAACTTGTGTGGGAGATATTGGAAGGAGGATTGAAGAGTAAACTTGAGTTGCAATTTTCAGATATTTCTGCATTGAGAGCTGTATTTCCTGAAAATGGACATGAAGTTCTAGAAATTGAGGTGAGAAAAAGTGATTCCCTATTTATAGCAAAGATCGGTTTGATAGAAAATCCATTTTAATGAAGAGAAGTATTGGATCTCATGCAGTTAAAGAAGGTACCTACTTTCTTTGGAGAAATCAACCCACAGCCCCGGAAACACACTATTTGGCAACCTTCTTCGGATTTCACGGGAGGCCAAGCGACGCTTAATAGGTACTACAATGAAACTAGTACTTGGATTTTAGAATATCGTTGTCTTTTGGTTTCATTAAACTGGTATTCTGCAGATTTGCTGATTTGCAATGTTTTCATGCAGGAGGCATTATGTACAATTTGCAAAAGGATCCATGGGGAAGCACTATGAGAAGCTTTTACAATGCGACGAGGGGCTCATGCTGTTGAGCAAAAGACATTTTCCTTCCTATATTTCTCCCTACTTTCACTTCAACTTTGGTGGGTCAGATGTTTCTGAATATCATGACTTCCAACCACAGTTCACCTCCACAATGATGCAAGTTCCCTCTTTTCATCGAATCCAAACAATGAGACCAAGAGTCCAACCAATGACTTCCATGGATTTAGCCTCACCTATGTCAGGTAAAATCCTCTAATGAACGTTATAAGTTTTCAAGTCTTCATTATCTAAAGATAGTTTTACTGATATTGTCCATTTTGTGATGCAGTCATGGAGTTCCCTCATAGTGGAAACCACAGCTTTGAATATCAAAGGGAATTATTTCGTTTAGCAATGGAAAATCAGGTTCAAGCGCCGCTTTTCTGCTCTCAACCAAACCAAGTTGGATATTCGCTTTCTCAAAACAGACCTTCTCATCCACCGCATAATAATTCAGCACTAAAAGACCTTGCAGACCACTTACTATATGACCCAGTTCCTTCAGCCTGCTCCGATGAGCAAAAGCTCATGGCAAGAGTCAAGTCCATGGCTTCTCTTCTGCAGCTACAAAATGAACAAACAGCTGTGATGAACACTAGTCAATTTAGAACTGATTACATTCAGGACAGGAGTTCCAACTGTTCAACGGTTTCAAGTATCAGTAATCAATCTTATGGGGACAGTGGATTAATATCTCAAGAGTCAGGGTATCCAGAGCACTGGCAACCTGGTCTAGGATTTGACGATTTTGAAAATCCTGATATTAGTCTTCCAAGAAACTCATCATTTTCTTACATGGTTCCAAATCAACTATGGGATGATCTTGCAGCTGGAGAGACATACCGATGGATGAACAGGTAATTGAAGTCCAAAAGGAATGTTCAATTAGGGTGATTGTAAAGGGATGTTTAGGAAATCTGTTGTTTTACTTGTAGGCAGACAGTGAAGGTTTTTCTGCCCGTTTTTTAGGATCAAACAATCTTGTTTACAAAACAGGAGCAGGCCTAAATCAAGGCAAGCCAACCCGAAAGATATGGAGAGTTGTGATGGTTTTGGTTTTGTTGCTTGAACTTCTTTTGTCTATCCCTTATAAATCTTGTTTGAACAAATAGAGCAACTTGAAACCAACAGGACATGGGTGATTAGTAGCGTAAATATCAAAATGAACAAACGACTAGAATGCATAAATCAGGCGATTGGCCTTCTAACAAAGACCACATTGAGTTCATATTGAGATTAAACTGCAAGGGTTTCAGTTGATCAAGGTGAATTCTGTGATGTGCTCATACACCTTCAAAATGCAACTCATACTTGCATAGGAATTTTTATTTTTATTTTTTGTTTTTACGGCTTAAAAGATGCAAATCAATCATAGTTTTTAAACATGCATCCATTGACGATTTAGCTTCTTTTGTTTATGTAAATTGATCTCGTAACCGGCTAGCTCATTCCATTGTTGTTGTTAGTTTTAGGACTTGGAATGTTTTCTAGACTCCAAATAGTATTCGCTTTAATAAAGTATTTTTTTTTGATATAAAAAAAAAAACTCCAGGGGTGAGAATTTGAATCTTGGCAGCAGCTATGAGCATCCACAACTTTCACTTTGTGTCATCGCATTTGAATGCTACTGTATACCTTATGCATTTCCGCCTTACACCATCACAAATTTGGTCATACAAAATTTTCTTTGTAAACTATTTGAGTTCATAATATCTTATGAACGGTGAAATCAACAAAAACAACAACAAAAAACCCACGATCATATAGCTTGGATTTGAAGAAGAAACCTAGCAAAACATTATACTAATTACCAACAAAGAAAAATTCTTCATGATGTGGTGACGTGAAACGAAAGTTGGGGATGCATATAGTAGCTGCCTAGCTCCTTACAGCTCTATCTGCCTGCCTCCTCGTTTTCCCGCCAAAACCCTGAATATCACCTCTTCTCCACTCTACTTTCCCTCCATCTCTCTCTTTCTCTCTCTCTCTCTCTCTCAATCGTCTCTCTCAAACACACAAATCAACAACAATGAACACAGCTTCCGATTACGATCGAGACAGAGGTACTCTTTCCCTCTCTCTTCTGTCGTTGGTTTCAATTTCTAACCCTAATCTCTCTCTCTCTGTGAAGCCAACGCCAAAGATTTCCTCGAACACTTCGCGGACGCAAATGGGGAAGCCAAATATCGCAAAATCCTTGTAAGTCTTATTACCCCTTTCACCAATTTGACCTAATTTCAACTCATTTAAAAAAACCCTAATTTTTTTTAACTCTTCTGTGAAGCATGGGTTCATAACTGCTCACAAAATTGGTAGTAGGTTGTGCACCAAAAAATTCTGAGTCTCTCATAATCTGCATATTCTCCTGACCATACCCTATAAGGTAGATCTCCATCTAACTTTGAATGAGGAGACCGGTTGCAAATGTAGCAACTCTGCCCAAACCAGCATATGATCGCATACACATTGCTCGCTCCCGCAATGTACGGTTCAGTCTCTCCGCGACCCCATTTTGCTGTGGTGTTTAGTGTCTAGCAATTCTTTCCCGATAACAAAACTCCTTAAAGGCACCTTGTGTATACTTTGTACCGTTATCAGATCGCAGTGTCTTCAATCTTCAATTTCTTGCCCGTTCTGTTCTCAACCATTGCTTTCTACTTCTTGAACGTGCTGAATACCTCATTCTTATGCTTCAAAAAATAAATCCAAGCATACCTAGAATAATCATCAACAAACGTGACAAAGTATCTGGAACCACCATTGGAAGTAATTGAAGTTGGATCCCACACATAGTCTAAAATACCTCTGCTTCTGTGTTTGCTTGACTTGAACTGAACCTAGCGTGCTTTACCGTACACGCAATGCTCGCAAAAATCCATGCAAGGCTTCTTCATATTCTTCAGCAAACCTTCCTTACCGAGCAGATCTAGACCTCTCTCTGACATATGCCCAAGCCGCCTATGCCATAACCGAGTGCACTCACATGGGTCTCCATCACTTTCACTAGTTTCAACTGTTGTACTTCCTGCCACCGTCGTACCCAAAAGAGCATAAAGATTTCCTTGACGAATACCTTTCATCACTACCAAAGAACCACGGACAACCCTCTTCACTCCATTCCATGTAACTATCTTACAACCACCGGAGTCCAAAGCACCAATAGAAATAAGGTTCTTCCGCAAATCAGGGACATGTCTCACATCCATCAAAGTTCTTACCACTCCATCATGCATCTTGATTCTAATAGAACCAAGCCCCACCATTTTACAAAAATGGTTATTCCCCATCAACACGGTTCCACCATTAATGCTTCTATAGGTAGTAAACCACTTCCTATTTGGACACATATGGTACGAGCAACCAGAATCAAGAATCCACTTATCGGAGATTTCTTCTTCACATGTGACGGAGAAACAATCATCATTGCTCCCTTCTTCCGAAGCATAACCAACCTCTTGCTTCCCTTCTGCCTTTATGTTGTTTTTGTTGTTCTTCTTTCATCCTAGTCTCTTGTTAGGGCAATTTGCTTTGAAATGCCCAAGCTCACCGCATTTAAAACACGGCCTTTCCGCAAGAAGTCTAGAACTTGACCTAGACTTTCCTCCCTTGCCTTTTTCTCGTTTAATTGCTACTAGTTGCAATCTTCCGAAGATCATCCACTAGAAGTGATGTTCTAGTCTCATCCATGGTAAGATTGTCACCCACAAGCATCAATGTTTGTACTGGGTTCTCATAAGACTTCGGCAACGAAAGAAGTAGTAGAAGTGCTTGATCCTCATCATCTACCTTCACATCAATGTCTTTCAAATCTGATATACACCTATCAAACTTGTTGATGTACTCCCGGATTGATGAACCTTCCTCCATCTTGCAAGTATACAATCTGGACTTCAAATAGATCCGATTTGTTAGAGTCTTTGTCATGAAGTTTGCCTCTAACTTTGACCACACATCCGCAGCCGTTACCTCACCATCAACCAAGAAAGCAACATCCCTTTCAAGGCATAGAATGATCGACGTTCGTGCTTCAAGATCTAACTCTTCCTAATCCTCATCAGACATATCTTTGTGCTTCTTTTCTTTACCTGCCAAAGCTTTGTGCTGTTTCTGTGAGATTAACAAATTTTTCATTTGCATCCCCCAATAGGAGAAATCATTCTTTCCATTGAACTTCTCTTTCTCATACTTCCCAACTTTAACTGTGATGCTTGTAGAAGTCATTTCTCCGCTTGTTTCACAAACCAGCTTCTCTCAGGAATTTCAACAAACACTTTGTGGGCACCACACAAGACACAACCCAAACACCTCAAATCGGAGCTTTACCACCCAAATTTGACAAAGGGCTCTGACACCAATTGTTGTACCCCACAGAGGGATACCCTGTAGCACTGCGAAAGCTAACCACCTGAAGAGAAACACCTTATACCGAAACTTTCACCAAGTTCAACAACCAACAAGCAATGAACTACACAATTAGCAACCAATCAAAGTAAAACAACTACCTACGAATGTAAATAACAAGTAGAGATACTCACACACGAGATTTACGTGGTTCGACTATGCCTATATTCACGGGGTGACGAGAGATTCTACTATAATGAAAAACATCGACGACTTGCACAACCCGCAAGTTCGTCCCAAGAAGGAGCTTTGATCTACCCAAGAGAAGAACAACTTCTTTCTTGTACAATCACTCCAAGCTCACACTCTCTACAAGTTTCTCTTGTTTCTCTCTTGAGTTTTACCACTCATACAACCTTATCACCTTTTTCCATATGTTCTACCACATATGTGTTTATACGCTTGACCACATATCTTGTTAGTTGCACCCTAACAATTGCTCTTTTATGTTTTACCACACAAAGAACAAAACTGTTGACAAACTAGTCAACATACAAGTCTACCAGTCTATGAATGCTAATGTGCTTTGTATTACACCACATTAAACACAAAATTATTGACAGACCAGTCAACACATAGACCTACCAATTCTGTGAGCAGTTTTGAACCCACGCTCAATTCTTCACCTCGTACATCATTTGATAGACCTCAAATTTTGGACGAATTCCAGAAGAAGCTGCAAACACCTTAGAACTGTACCTCAACAAGACTGATTTGTAGACCTAATCGGCTACACCATTTTGACCATGGCTGCCTACGTACCCTCACAGGGATCAAGCCACCGTAGATCTTACAACCGGGTGAAGACTCCACCTCACCCCAACACTGCCCCGCAAGGCCTCACCCTCATGGACAATCAACACGGGCTGATATAAAGCAAGTCTAAGCAATGCTGAAACTTGCTACCTGTCACCACCTTGGTTAACATGTCTACTGGGTTCTCATTTGTGTGCACCTTCATTAGAGAAACATCACATTCCTCTATGACATCCCGCACCAAGTGATACCTGACATTGATATGCTTGGTCCGAGCATGATGGACCTGATTTTTAGCCAAGTGGATCGCACTTTGACTATCACACCACAAGTCCACACAATCCTGCTTAATCCCCAAGTCGCCTAGAAGACCCCACAACCACAATGCTTCCTTCACTCCCTCTGCCATGGCCATGTACTTGGCCTCTGTAGTAGAAAGTGCCACTGTAGACTGTAACATCGATCGCCAACTAACTGGAGCACCATGTATACTAAACACATAACCAGTAGTAGATCGTTGTCTATCTAGATCGCCTGCATAATCTGAGTCCACAAACCCACTGATCTGACATGTATCTCCACCAAAGCACAAACCCGTATCAGCGGTACCTTTTAAATACCTCAGGACCCACTTCACTGCTTCCCAATGTGCCTTCCTCGGGTTCGCCATGAACCTACTGACCACACTGACCGCCTGTGAAATATCTGGACGTGTGCACACCATTGCATACATCAAACTGCCAGCTGCACTAGCATAAGGTACACGCTCCATGTGTGCCTTCTGTTTCGCTGTAATGGGAGATTGTTTACCAGAGAGCCTAAAATGTGGAGCCAATGGAGTCACCACTGGCTTAGCATCTTGCATCCCGAACCTTGCGATAACCCGCTCAATGTAGCCTTTCTGACCCCAGCTTTTGAACCTGCTTGTATGATCGCCTTAGCCTTGTGGAAGCCAAACTATCCTCGAGCTGTTGTTGTTGTAGTGCATGTACATTCTCTTGCTGAACCGTCTCATGCTCAAGCTCATCATCACTCTCATCATGAGTGTCTCCATGATCCTCCTCTTGAACACGACTAGAACCTGGTTGGTCTTTAGGTTCTATCTCAACTACTTGAGACTTAGAAGTCCCAACACCATCATCCTCGGGCACCATAGCTTTCGAAGAAGCTACCATGGAGTTCTCATCAAAAGTAACATCCGTGCTGATTATGAACTTAGAATCTTCTACACACCAAAGGCGATAGCCTTTTACACTCGCTGCATACTCCAAGAATATTGCCTTCTTGGCTCTCGCGTCAAGCTTTCCCTCGTTGACGTGGTAGGTCTATGTGAAGCATGGGTTCAAAACTGCTCACAGAATTGGTAGGTCTATGTGTTGACTGGTCTGTCAATAGTTTTGTGTTTAATGTGGTGTAACACAAAACACATTAGTATTCATAGACTGGTAGATTTGTATGTTGACTAGTTTGTCAACAGTTTTGTTCTTTGTGTGGTAAAACATAAAAGAGCAATTGTTAGGGTGCAACTAACAAGATATGTGGTCAAGCATATAAACACATATGTGGTAGAACATATGGAAAAAGGTGATAAGGTTGTATGAGTGGTAAAACTCAAGAGAGAAACAAGAGAAACTTGTAGAGAGTGTGAGCTTGGAGTGATTGTACAAGAAAGAAGTTGTTCTTCTCTTGGGTAGATCAAAGCTCCTTCTTGGGACGAACTTGCGGGTTGTGCAAGTCGTTGGTGTCCTTCATTATATTGGAATCTCTCGTCACCTCGTGGATGTAGGCATAGCCGAACGACGTAAATCTCGTGTGTATCTCTACTTGTTAGTTACATTCATAGGTAGTTGTTTTACTTTGATTGGTTGCTAGTTGTGTAGTTCATTGCTTGTTGGTTGTTGAACTTGGTGAAAGTTTCGGTACAAGGTGTCTCTCTTTAGGTGGTTAACTTCTGCAGTGCTACAGGGTATCCCTCTGTGGGGTACAACATCTTCAATCAACACAGCAAGAAGTCGCAAACCACAAGATCCGGGCCGTACAGATTGAGCTGGAAGACCTCTTCAATGTAATGATCTCTCTAAATATATAACCCATTTGAATAATATTCAATTTTTTAGAAAAAAATAAAGTTTTTTTTTTAATCAATTTGGTTGTTTGGTTCATTAGTACAAGGATATGAATGATGAATACGAGGCTTTTCTCGGGCGGGTGATCGGAAACACCCGTAGATATCTGGGTATTTTCGCGGATGCTATTGATGATTTGATGTCGGAGCCAACGGAGGCATTTCCAGATGATGATCATGATATCTTGATGACTGAGAGGATGGAAGAGGATATGGAGAATGCTGATGGTTCCGATTCATTTCAAAGAATGCCTCCGGAAATTAAGCGCTTTTAGTGAGTTTTCATGACTTATTTAAAGAATATTGATGGGAATTATCAACCATTTAAGTACAAATATTGGTATCATATTATGTTGTTTAGCTTGTCGAAAATAGGCTTGTTTCATGTTAATATAGAATTTGCGATGCATAGAGTATGGACTGGAGTCTCTCTTTTTTTGTCATAAAACCCATAGCTAGTTGTATCTTGTAAACGGGAGAATTGATTGTCAAATGATTTATAGTTGTAATAGGTTAAACGTCGTGTGCGGTCTCAAACATTGTTTAAGAGGATACTTTTGCTGATTATGCCATAATTCATTGTGATGCAACCTAGCTCTGAAGTTCTGCTGCCATCAATGTTATTTTAACAACTTAGTCAGAATAGTTATATACTTGTATGCTTATCGTTGGATGTTAATCCCCAAAACCCTAGCATTTGTTGGCTTCTATTGATATCAAACCCTCACTTATCAAGCGAATGCTGATGTTCCCTATTGTTGAATAATGTAGTGAAGTTTATATCAAAGCTTCTTCCAAGGAAAGGCCATTTACCATCAGAGAGGTTTAATCTAATTATATTGGCCAGCTCGTTAGAATTTCTGGTATTGTTACCCGCTGTTCGGATGTTAAGCCATTGATGCAAGTAGCAGTGTATACTTGTGAAGAATGTGGTTTTGAAATTTACCAGGTAAGTTTATCTGAATTTTCCATGTACACTTGAAGGGAATTATTAAGGAATCATCCTTGTTTTCTTAATTACTTTTTGATGAAATCAGGAAGTAACTGCCCGGGTCTTTATGCCTCTGATTGAGTGCCCTTCTAGACGGTGTAAAGTAAACAACACAAAAGGGAATCTCATCCTTCAGCTTAGAGCTTCAAAATTTCTCAAGTTTCAAGAGGTGACATTTCATTTCTGTATATACGAGTTATGCATTTGATATTGTTTTGTCTTCCATTCTTAAATGCATCACTGTGAAATTGCAGGCAAAAATCCAAGAGTTAGCAGAGCATGTTCCAAAAGGTCATATTCCACGATCAATGACTATTCATCTCAGTGGAGAACTCACTAGGAAGGCAAGTTGAGTTTCAGTATATCTATATGAATTGCCGTGCAATATTTCACAGGATTTTATGTGCCCAGCTACTCGGGTTTCCAAGAGAAAATGAAAGTTCCAGTATGAACTGCCTTTTGAAGGCCAAGATTTGGTCACAGATATCTAGGTGGAAAGATCTAGCAAAAATGACATTATAGCCATTAAATACACAAAACCAATGTTGCCAGATTTGAATAAAGTCCAAAAACTTGTTGGGACGTTACACAGTTTTATCTAGTGATACATGAAGTTGGTGTAGAGTAGAACAGTGGATGCACATGCTTATTTTTTACCATCTTCTTTGTCATTTCCTGTTGGAAGTTCTCATTTCTTTGTGTTGCACGCAAGGTTATGTACTGATCAAATGGGCATTCAGGTTGCTCCTGGCGATGTTGTTGAATTGCCAAGCATTTTTCTTCCCATTCCTTACATGGGCTTCAGAGCAATGCGAGCGGGATTGGTTGCAGACACATACTTGGAAGCTATGTCTGTCACCCATTTCATGAAAAAATACGAGGAGTAAGTCCTTTTCCATTTAAGTTTGTTGACACTGAAAATGCTATAACAGTTTTGCATCAGCCATATGCATTCTGTTCTTCAATGAAATATGTTCTGATATAGCCCTAATATGATTACCTTTTAATACTTTTAAGTCCAATGTGAGATGCACTCTTAAAGGTAACTAACAATCTGGAAGTTTTTCACAGTATGCTTTTGGTCATAATCCATAAATAGAATGAGAATTGGTTTATAGACAACTGACAGAACATATTTACTGGGCATGAATAACTTCTTATATACTGCAGGTATGAACTTACAGGTGATGAGTAAGAGCAAATTACATACTTGTCTGAGGATGGTGACATCTACAATAAGTTAGCACACTCTTTAGCACCTGAAATATATGGCCATGAAGATGTTAAAAGGGCTTTACTTCTACTACTTGTGGGTGCCCCTCACCGGAAACTGAAAGATGGTATGAAGGTAATCACATCAGACAGCAAGTTGATGTTTATTATCTTTGATATCCCAGAAGTAAACTGCCTCTTAACTATGCATGGAGGACTGACTACCTTTCATTACGTAGCAAACAATTTCCTAATAGCTCTTAACATATAAGATTTAATAAGTTGCACACTCAGATGTCATACTTGATCATTAGTAGCTAAGTGACAGACTGGACATGTGCACGAATTTAGGAATATACTTAAAATTCATTGGAAAAGGAATATATGTATACGTCTAAAGTTTGAAGTTCTAGTTAGACAGGACACAACCTTACAATCAGGAGTTTTATGTAGATGGGACATACCACTTTGGGAATTCAGATATTATTTACTTTGCATATACATGCAATGCTTTTGTTTGTTGCAAATTATCATAGTTTTTCTTTAATGGGTATCTTGGCATGCTATTTTGATTTTAAATTTAAACAACTAACTGGATTTCTTGATTGGTACCCTTAGTCAAAATAGAAACCTAAGGAACATTCACAGTAATGAGTTGTGATAATGTTTGGCATTCAAGAAACTTTCAATATATGTCACTATCTCTAAGTAACTTGGCTTTAATTGTATGGAAACATCTCTTTGGAGCTGCAGATCAGAGGAGACTTGCACATTTGTTTGATGGGGGATCCTGGGGTTGCAAAAGTCAACTTCTTAAGCACATAATCAACGTGGCACCAAGGGCTGTCTATACTACAGGCCGAGGAAGTAGTGGGGTCGGTCTAACTGCTGCTGTCCAGAAAGATCCTGTAACAAATGAGATGGTTCTTGAAGGAGGAGCTCTGGTGAGATTCAGAATAACTTCGTCTTACACTTTCCTTGATGGTCATCTATTAAAAGGAATGAACTTGCTAGCTGTCATCACATATTGTTGCTATTTCTATCAAATTGACACAAGTCTTTGGTCTCTCAACTGTAAGTTTTGTGTCCATGGTAGGGCACAAAATGGGTTGGATTTTGGTTTTAATTTACCTTTGATCCGGTTGTACTTTTGCTCCGACTCTGGTACCCATGGGTATTTTAGTTTTAGAATTGGGACAAGGGGCAGGATGCAGGTAACTAGGAACCACAAATGGAAAAAATTTGCGCTGGCTTCCTTGGAAAATTCAGACTTACAATTTGATGCTGGGGCCATATAAAAAAAATATTAGTTGAGGCTCAGTAACTAAATACATGGCAATTGAATCATGACCCTGTTAGTAGCGCAAAACCTATTTCAATTGTTCTATCTGAAACTCCTTTTTGAAAAGATCGCCCTATCTGAAGCTGTTGTAGCTAACCAAATAGAGATCCAATGACTCTTCTCTGATTTCTTTTGAAAGTTTTGAATTATTTTTGGAATTTATATTGAAACCTTTTGTGCTCCAGGTTCTCGCAGATATGGGAATATGCACCATTGATGAGTTTGACAAGATGGACGAATCTGATCGAACAGCAATCCATGAAGTGATGGAGCAGCAGACAGTCAGCATTGCAAAGGCTGGAATAACTACTCTCAATGCAAGAACAGCAGTTCTTGCTGCTGCAAATCCTGCCTGGTAAAAGCAAATCATCAGGCCACAAACTAGTATACATTCCACCATTACATTAATACATTTTCAGTTGAAGTACCATCCATACCTGGAAACTTGTCGTCTTTTGCAATTAGACGAAATAACAGATACTAACCTTCATAATTGTTTCTTATGTGGTTGAAGGGGAAGATATGACCTATGAAGAACTCCAGCAGAAAATATCAATCTTCCGCCAGCTTTGTTGTCTCGTTTTGATCTCTTATGGCTGATATTAGATAGTGACCTTGAATTGGTAAGGCATGTTGTCTATGTCCACCAGAACAAGGAATCTCCTGCTCTTGGCTTTACTCCAGTGGAACCATCTATTCTCAGGTAGTTCCCCAATCTCCAAATCAGATAGTCTTGGACATACAGACAACCTCAATTGTTTTCCTATATAAGAAGGTTGGAATTATTGCCAGTAATTTGCCTATCTTTGTTCTGCATTGGAGCTTTTGATTGTACAAGTGTTTGACGCTGATTTCCCTCCTGAACAAAAACAAGAATCCCCAACTGTCTACTGTTTGTCGGTCCATCGTTACTTTCTGGCCTTGAAACATGAGAAATTGAGAATGGCACTTATTTGAGAAATTGAGAATGGCACTTACTCTCTGGCCTTGAAACATGAGAAATTGAGAATGGCACTTACTCTCAGGTGGATCCATCGTTACTTTCTGTTTCTCCTTTTTCTGATTTCAATTTTCCTCCCCTTCTCTGGTTTTAGTTGTCCCCTCTTTTTTTCTCGCACACGCACCTATTTGTGTCTAATGTTTCTTGAAGTCCCAATAATTTTTCATTCTACAAGTATTAGTTACTGTTTCAATAAATTTCTGTAATCTGTATATCATATGAGATGTTATCTGTTTTTAGTAAGATTTAATTTAAAAGACTACCTTTCTCTGCCCCTGATTACCAGGGCATATATCTCAACCGCAAGAAAAACGTCCCCAGATATCCCAAGGGAACCGAAGGAGTATATTGCAAGTGTATACTCCATCCTTCAGCAAGATGAAGCCAAAGAGAAAGCTCCGCATTCCTATACGACAGTGCAAACTTTACTCAGCATCCTGCGGATATCTGCTGTGAGTCTCGGTTTCCCACTCTTTTATGCTATTGTAGCATATTACAATTTTCAGAGTAACTTGACTAATATCCGGAAATTTTTCAATAATTTATCAAAATGTGAGTCACTTGTTTACAGGCTTTAGCTAGGCTCAGATTTGTGGAAATTGTGGCTCAGAGTGACGTGAATGAAGCATTGCGGTTGATGCAGATGTCGGAATCTTCACTGTATTCTGACGATGTTAAAAAAGCTGTTTTAGATCCTATCTCAGACATATATTCAATCCTGCGAGATGAAGCTGCAAGGGCGAATAAGATGGATATGAGCTATGGCCATGCACTGAACTGGATCTCAAGAAAGGTTAGTTGATGGTTTTAATGCGAACTCTCCGGTGACTAGATTAAATGTTTAACCTGTGCTTTTGTCAATTTCCCTTTCCATGTCACATTGTTATCTATAATTCAAGAAGCATACGGGTCCGAAACTAAAAGGACCGAATTTTTGCTTTTGGTAGTTTCCAGAATATTAACAAGTTAGTACTGCAAGGTGTATCTTCCTTGTAGAACTCAGTGGCAGGGACTTGTAATCTAGTGGATCCCATCAACGAGATCTCCTAGGCCACATTCAGAATCTTGATTCGCTGACCTTTTTATCCCCATTCGTGAAATTTCTGCAGTTTTTTTTAGAACAATTGTGTTGGCCCGCTGGGCACAACTACACAAGGGAGGCTAAAACTTGCCACCTCCTCTTTGGATAGGATACACTAGCAACCACTCTAAACAGTGGTGTAAGATTTCATTAATCCATTTGTCTAGCATGTCTTCACGGAGTTCAGCTACTACCCGTTATACCCATCTATCCATTATAAGAAAAATAAGCATCAATTTGTGTTGAGCCATTACCTTTTCTAAATGCAATACTTAAGTATTTCAACTGGAATTTTAATGTTTGATGTATTTGCATGTTAACAGGGTTATAGCGAGGCTCAGTTGAAGCAATGCTTAGAGGAGTATGCGGCTTTGAATGCGTGGCAAATTCTTTCCAACTTTGACATCCGTTTCATAGTTACCTGAGATGCTTCCTCTGACATGAATTATGTAAAGTAGCAAATCCTTATCCTTATGGAGGCTTAAATGTTCGTTTATGCTGATAACAAAACTAATTTCAAGGTGGGAACAAGTAGAAATTGAGCAATAAAAGAGTAGAACTTTAGCCGTTGTGGGAATGCTGCGTAAAACTTGTAGTTGAGAGGTATATCTGGTTCTGCTGGACTTGTCAGAGTTGGAAAATGTAACTTTAATGTATCACAATTATTTATATAGGCATTATTTGCAGATGCGTTTTCACCACATATGCTCAAAACAATTGAAGTGCAGTTGCAACTGTTTCACGCGCGAGGAAAGCCTGTGCACTATGAATCGTAGAACTTTAAAATTGCATAAGGTACTTGAAAAAGTTCTTGAAAGTGAAACCATCTCAAATTTTTTTTTTACAGAATAAAGAGTTGAAAGGAGAACTGCTGTAGGGTTTTATCTGCTAAATGATAAACAAAACCAATACTTCCCACATTTGCTGTAAGTCACCAAAAGGAGAACTGGTTGCTCTGCCTTGAAGGAGATGCATAATCCAACCCCCTCCAGCCTCTTCCCTAGTTTGTTTTGCTAGCAAAGTGGTTACTAAGCAAATTAAGAGCTGTAAATAGGTTGGTGTGGGCTTTGATTAGGATGAAAATGGGTTGGGTTTTGTTAGCGTTTGAGTTGGGCTTTGTAAATGCTAAAGTAACCGGGATGGTCCTGGTCTCAATTGTTGGAAATCACTACCGTCCCAATTCCAATTGAACCAGACTAGGATGAAAAGAGTAGAACCCGTTTTGACATGGTTTGAAACGGTTCAGAACCATATTGGTTCAGGTCAAAACATTGATGGATCGAGATCCTTGCTCAGCCCCGGTAGAGTTCGTGTTTCATTTTTAACACACTAACTAAACGGGTTGTGTTCATGTCTAGCATGTTAAGCTGTCAACCTTACATGACCCAACCCCAACTCAAACCTAACTCATACGAAACATTGCTAAATCTAAACCTGGCACAACAATTTTCCCTTCACATGTATAAGGAATCTATCATCCCCTACCCCCTAAAAAAAAATTGTAATTCAATCATAACGCTTATTATCATAATACTTTTAATTCAATTTATACCATACAAATCCATATAATGATTTTACATATTTTCCGGCTACAAAACTCTCATTATCGGGTGAAAATTAACTTGCATGGTTAATTCCTCGGCTGTGAAAATTTTGTGTCCACTGCACCATAGGAAAAAAAATCATCCCATGAATCATTTTCCAATAATGTTTGCTAAGTTATTGACACTTTAGCAAATTCAGATCAACAAATTCAATAATCAGATAATATATAAACTATTCCCATGCTTATTTTGCCTCCATTAAGGGTAAATTATCTTGCTCTTTCCACTCAACAGAATACCAAATTCAGCAAATATAATGGAATGTATATGCTTGATCCACACCATTGGTTGTGCATTAAAACGCGTATCAAGACTTTATAAAGCCATGATTAACCTTGACATTCGTGAGGTTACATATCTCGGTGCATCACCAAATAAACCGCGTAACAAAGTCCATTTATTTTCCATAAGGTTTAGCAGTAAATCACAAAACATAATACCAGGAATCACTTAAAATGTAAGTATGACCACCAATTTTCTTCATATGTAGATCACACTTTGCACTTACCTTTTCCTTTCCTTCAAGTGCCATTTTTCCTTCCTTCACACTTTGCCTACCTCGTGGAATTGTAAATATATTTGGAGAGACTTCAATATGAAGCTCACAACTTAGCTACAGTCGTAGGACAACAATTATGTAATCTTATTTAATTTTAATCTATTATGCCGACGGCTTTAATTAACGAAAAAAAATGCCATTTTTTGCAGCAAAGCAACTCTCAATTACACTCCAACTTAAATTCCCTTTTAAAACATGACAACTTGTTTTTACTAACTATTCTTGCTGTAAACTACTTACTATTAACATTTCTAAAACATACATTTTGCCATTACACACTTGCAAACTACATCGAAACACTCTTTTTTAATTTGATGTGTATCCTTCAAATCTCAACAACAACAACAACAACAACCTGGTCAGTGTTAGAGCCAACTCGCATCACCCATATAATGGTAATATAAATTTTAAAAAATTCTAAAAAAACAAACAAACATAAATCAGTGGATATTTGGAAATATTTTTGTCTCAATCACACATAATAGATACATATCGATATCGACAGCCCATAAATATCTCGGACCCGAGAGTTTGTAAAACAGTACTAAAAACTAAGTATCTAAATCCACATATTTTTCCTATTAATTATCAAATATATCTTATATGACAGTAAGTTTTGTTGTTTGAAAAAATCTCCTTTTGCCTGTTTAGCTAGTGTCTTGGGAGAGTGTTCAGCACGTGAATGTCAATTCTACTTCTTCTTCATCTTCTGCAAATCTATGGAAAAAGGATTTGAGTTGGGACTCACGTGTTGAACATCCTCGCCATGTAGAAATCAGTGCTCGTAAAAATGTTCTTGTTCTTTACTTGTGTAATCTCAACATTAAAAAATAATAATAATACCACCAAAAGTAATTTTCATGTAATTATCTTAAAATAGCAGGGAAATGCTTGTAAAAATTGGGAAAAGTATTCACAAAAACAATATTTCACTATTCACTATTCTATATATTTTTAACTGAGGAGTGGCAGTTAAAAATGAGTTTCGTAGCCGTTGCATTTAAAAAATGGAGGGTAAGTGGGTACTCCCTAGACCTTAGCTTCCTTAAAGGACATTTTCTTTTTAAAACAAAGTGTGCCCACCCTCCCACCCTTTTTTTGTGAAGCTGATATATAAAGTCAACAAATAGTCTTATTTATTTTCATTGAAAATTACTTAATTAATTGAAAATATAAACAATTTTTTATATATATATATAAACTCACTATTTTCATCTTATTTAGCCAATTACATGTTTCTTTATTCTATGCATAGTAAAATGAACAATTGAAAATTTTGGTAACTTAAATCTTGTATTCACTACATGATCATGGGCATATTTGTTGGAAGTAAAATGAAAAACCTAAAAAAAAAAATTTTAACCCAAATTTTATTTTGCTCAAATGGTACTAACAAAACAGCCATGACTGGGAACAGGCTGTGTATCACGTTTTCTGACTCCCTATATTTGTCGTATTACCCATTCACGATAACAATGCTATAGCTATAGAATTCTTGATGCCTCGTTAGCATTATTGTTATACCTACACGACTAATATCCTTCTATGTGTCAAACGAGCATCGAACAAACCCTCCGATCCAAAATCACAATGGATGAAAATGCCCATAATTTCCATGTTAATCACAAGTAACCATTTAGGCATCTAACAACTAGAAATATAGTATCACCAACTTGCCTATTTTGCTCACTTTAATATTGAAGAAAAGAGAATAATAAACAGAGATTTTCAGGTTTTTTTCTTTTATTTTCCTCATTAAAATTTTCAATATTGAGTATAAAAAGAAAAATTAGTAAAAAAAAAAGTCTTATAAAAGGGCAAGGAGAGTAAAATGTTTTAAATCTCTCTCTCTTCTTTAGCTTTGGCTCGGCAGAGAGAAAACAACCATAAAGAAAAATCAAAGCTGATTCCGATAATTTCAACTGCTCTTCGAAAAAAATCCAACCTTTACAAACCTTCTCTCACTCTCTCAATCCCTTCTTCTACCCCTTTGGAAGAAACCCTCTGTTTCAATCTCCAAATCGAGGAAACTCACCATGAAAAGCTGGGCATCTTTGTCTGCTTCAAACCGACTCAACTAAGGTATCGAAATTCGATTCGACTGAAAAAATGTTAGTAGAATCAGCTAGGGTTTCTGCATGTTTGTGATTGGATCTATAATGGGTTATTTGCTGTTTTTTATTGTTGTTTTGGTGAAATTGGGGTGGGAGGATAGCTTGAAGTTTGGGTTTAATGTGGTTGAGTGAGATTGCATTGTGGGTTTTGATTTATTGGGGTTCTGGAGGGGCTCAATTGGGGTTATTGGTTGTGGAAATTGGTCTTTTTGTTTGCTGATTTTGGAAAATTGATGCTTTATTTTGTTTCTTTGATTCACTTGTTGAGTAGATTAGTTGGAGACTTGAGTTTTTTGATCATATAGTTGTTTGGGGTTTCTTGATAGTTATTGAATTTGTCAATGTGATGGGTTAATCTTCACACCACTTTTTCTGGTTTACTTGTTTAGAAAGATTTGTGCGTGTTAAGTTTTTTGAGAGTAGTTATAAAGGGTTTAATCGGATAATACATTTGTAGGAAGGGGAAATTGCATGTTTAGATAGTATCAGCATTTAAGTTTGACCGGATTTACATGGAACTCTAAACATTTGTTAAATGATAAACTCTTGCTGGGATTAGTGGCAGAGTTGAGACATTGCAGGAATGACAGATGTAGGAAGGTAGATGGGTAGAAAGGAGAGATGGAGGGATAGGCGTTTCAATCACCAAGGTGTTGTTCCTTTGGCTTGTCTAGTACTCTAGTTGTCTTAATGGGTTTTTTTTTTCCTTTTTTTTTTTCATTATCTTGAGTATTTAAATATATTTTCCTCAAACCCTTCTATGGTTAGAACAGAAGAAGGGAAAAAATCGAAGGGATAGAAGACCATCCAGACAAGCAAGCTCCGAATGAGATGGAAAATGGTAACTTTTCTTGAAGGAATTCAACTGGACAAATTAGGATCATCAAGGTAAAAATCTTTAAAGTTGCAATCTAACTTAGACCACTGATGTTATAGTCTAATCGAAGTTTGGTAGCTTGATAAAGTAGATGTAATTCTTATGGGATATATTATTGGTGTTTGGTAAGGAGTCTGGACTCTGGAGTCCAGACCAATATTTTTTGGATGAAATTACTGCCCGCATGGTTGGTTAATTTGATGCTAGCTTCCTCTTTCTAAAAATATGGATTAAATTTAGTTCAAATATTATGCGGTCTTGTATCTCATGCCATAATGTGTTGTTCCCTTCAAATTTGGTTGTAATGGGTATATCTTTTGGTGCTTTCAGGTTTTACAAAATAAATGGCTCTTAGGAAGTACAAACCTTCAAATGATGCACCACTTCTTAGAATGGCACCTTTGAAATTTTCAAATATGGCGCACGAGAAGGCTGAATTTCTAAATTCCGAAACAGATCCAGGCCCTCCTGTACAATCTGATATAGACATAGATCTTAGAGAAGTTTATTTTTTGATCATGCATTTTCTATCAGCTGGGCCATGTCACAGAACTTACGGACAGTTTTGGAATGAGCTTTTGGAACATCAGCTTTTACCTAGAAGACACCATGCTTGGTATTCAAGGAGTGGTGCACACAGTGGGGATGAGAATGATAATGACTCATCCTTGCCATTGAGCTACAATAAATTGGTCGAGAGGTATATAACATGCTTTATTGTTGCTTGGGTTCATTAAGTTTTTACTTGTTTTGTGGTGTTGTCTATCCCTATGATAATGTTTGGTTTTTTGCATTATTCCTAGGTATCCTCATATTGAAACGGATCACTTGGTAAAGCTTCTAAAGCAATTAATATCGAGTACCACCTCCCCGTTGCATGGAATGCCTGCAAGAAATTCTCCAAATGCTGCTGATGTCCCTACGCTCCTGGGATCTGGTTCCTTCTCATTGCTTGGATGTGGGTGATATATTTCAATACGTTATTATGTACTTTTCTGTAACACTATCTATCACAGGGTACAACATTTGATACTATCAATTATATTTCACACTCAATGATTAATCAAGCATTGCAAGTCCCAGTTTAACAGTAATTACTTCCACCTGGATTATTCTTCCACTATCCAGCTTTTTCGCTTGTTGTTTCATTTTTGGAATTCATATTTGCAGCTGATAGGGTCAGAGAAGATAAAAATATCAGTCGTCCACCTAGTTATGAGCGTTGGCCTCACATGCGGGTTGATCAGGTGCGTGGACTAAGTTTAAGGGAAATTGGAGGTGGTTTTGCCAAACACCATCGTGCTCCTTCTATTCGTGCAGCTTGCTATGCCATTGCTAAACCATCGACTATGGTGCAAAAAATGCAAAATATAAAGAAACTTAGGGGACACAGAGATGCTGTCTATTGTGGTATTTTTTCCCTCATTTTTACATTTGCAGTCTACCCCTGTCCATGAATTTATGCTCAAGTTTTTACTTTTTTGATTGAGATAGATTAAGTTTGATTGTCAATCAATAAATTACATCTTTTGTCTTTGATCGCCTTCCAAGAATTAACCATGTAACTTCTAAGGATGTGTTTGGTTGCATGGAATCCTATACCATGAGAATCTATGAAGGGACCCCTACATTTTAGACTAAATTGATATATCACTCCACATCCACCATTTGACCACCATTTGATTTTGTGATCAATGGTGGGAATGGAAGTCCCATGAACATGAGAATCTCACTCCTTAGTCCCCCAAGGCATGTGATTCCTATGTTCATGAGACTTTCATTCCCACAATTGATAACAAAATCAAACAGTGCATAGGAGTTATACCTCAAATTAGCCTAAAATATAGCGGTCCCTTCATGGATTCCCATGGCATAGGATTCTATGCAACCAAACACACCATAAGTTCTAACTGAAATAGTATGAGGGTAAGAGTTTCTAGTCCTGATTCATCACCTCTGACATTATACTGAGTGTTTGTTTGCACCACTTACAAGTGGTAAGTTGCTTATTGGCACTTATAAGTCGTTCATAAATGTGTTTGTTTATGCCAACCCACTTAACAAGTGGCCTAAGTGAAACTAGCATGTGTGTTTGATCTTCTAAGAATTATTAGTGATGATTTCGTTATACAAGTGTGCCTTTGACATAACATAGTTTTCTATATTATAAATGTGCTTGAGGTTATTAGAATGTTTACTACCTATTAAGCAACATTAAGAATCATATTCGAGCTTAATGCTTTTATAGGCATTTAATACCTGTAAGTGTTTAATGCAAATAACCACATTTGTTTTGCGGGATCCGACTACTAAATGGCTCCATGCTAAAGCCCCGCTACACCTCAACCAAGAGGCGCCAAGAGTTACTAAAATGGGAAAAGAATGGAAGCAAAAGTAATAAAGCCAAAGATAATGTTGTTGACAGGATAGGAGTGTCGAATATATTCTTTGGTTTTAGGATGGGATGAATTGACACATTTAAAAAAGAAAAATCAATATGCATGGTGTTTTCGTAGTGGCATGTCAGTAACTTAACTTCATGCTTTAACGCATCTATCAGTGTCATCTCTAAAGTAATTAAGGCCCAAGTGTATAAGAATACCACTCATCTCAAACACAAAAAAGGAAAAGAGTACAAGCAGAAAATACGATATACACACTTCTCCAATCCCTTTTCCATATTTTTGTAGGGTTCACTGATATACATATACGTCATCTTAAAATTTTTGAGGACTCTATCTGCTAAATTAAGTAAAAAGGTATTACATAGTTGCAAAGTGATGTTTCCATTACTGGTTGGTAAGACATTGGATAAACCATGATGTAGTCTGTACTTTGACTATCATGGTTTGTCTTAGAATCCTTGGTAACTGGACAGTTCTTTGTTTCATGAGGCATCTTTCCTTGTTAAGCTAAATACTTTTCTTCCTCGCCCCTTCCGTTGCTGTCATTTCTCTTTCTTTGTCATTTTATATTGTGAGATCTTGTATTATTGCCTGAGCTTGGTTTTATATTTTGCAGCCACATTTGATCGCTCAGGGAGATATGT
The DNA here is from genome assembly GCA_003290165.1 of Berberis thunbergii. Classification (NCBI taxonomy): domain Eukaryota; kingdom Viridiplantae; phylum Streptophyta; class Magnoliopsida; order Ranunculales; family Berberidaceae; genus Berberis; species Berberis thunbergii. The sequence continues at coordinate 57,607 of QNQO01009906.1, forward strand.
CGTTACTGGTTCTGATGATCGCCTTGTAAAGATTTGGTCCATGGAAACTGCGTTTTGCTTGGCTGGATGCCGTGGGCATGAAGTGAGTTAATAGAGCTTAAATTTTTTTTTTTGTGGATTTCAAAATTCTCCTTTTATTTTATTTTTACTTTCTACTTTTGCACTTTTGCTTGCAAAGGGTGACATTACTGACTTGGCTGTGAGTTCAAACAACGCTTGGGTGGCATCTGCCTCAAATGACTGTATCATTCGAGTTGTAAGAACACTTTATTAAAAGTGATAATTGAGTGTTTTCTGTTTCCCGGAGCCAATTTAACATTTTCCCTGTAACTACAGTGGCGTTTGCCAGATGGGATGCCGGTTGCAGTTTTGCGAGGGCACACTGGAGCTGTTACAGCTATTGCATTCAGCCCCAGGCCTGGCACTGCAAGCCATCTTTTATCGTGAGTCCTTTGAGCTATTGTAGTCACAAAGTTGGGTAGGACATAAATAAAGTAAGAGGTCGCCTGCAGAAATAAATTTGAAATGTTTTTCAGTTCTCAATATTAAGATTGGAAACACTAAAATTAGCCTGCAGTGTTACTAAGTAGTAGTGTGGTACCATAAGTTTAGTTCTTCATATCCTACTCATTAAGCCTCGTCTCCTTGTTAAGTGTGGTATTTTTACCATTCCAAAGTGGATGATATTTACTAAATTTATTTGAAGTTGTAATGCACATTTTTTTTAATCAGTAAAACAGGATATGAATGTATTACTATCAACAGAAAGATAATTTCAGTGACCAAGAATGTTACTGAGCTATTCAAGTGGATTACTTCTGTATCATGCATTGACTTGTACAATGTTGGCCGAATCAATCAACATACAAGATGAAAATGGTATATATTTTAGGGCCCACCAAGTATAACCCCATATCCACAAAATAATCTTTCACACTAACAATTTGCTTGATAAATCTTTCTCTACCCAATTTCATTTTCAAAATTTAAACTGACAAAGTTCAACTCTTCATACGTAAGCTACCTTTTAACTAAGTAACTAGTAATCAAGGAAGCACCGACACAACACTTCAAAAAACTCACCATGTACATGTATGAGTTGGACAAAGACACTCCTCCAATGTGGCTCCAACACGTGGTTGGCTAGTTGGGAAAGGCTTGGACACAGTTGTGTAAATTTTTTATTTTTTTAAATAGGTGCAAGTAATCAATTTTCTGCCACTCTGGTAGTAATGAGTATTTTCTGGAATACGACACTCAACTTTCTGCTATTTAAACATTTAGAAATACCTGCAATGCAGGTTCGGTAGCAGATGTTTTGCAGTTAGCTATTACATAATTACTTCATGAATATGAAACTCTCTTGGAGTTTAATTTATATCTGATTTTCTTTGTGTTACCTTCCTACTAGATCATCAGATGATGGAACATGTCGTATCTGGGATATTAGGAATACCAATGCCAGTCCCCGAATTTATATTCCGAAGCCTTCAGATGTTGTCACTGGTTGGTTTCAAGTTTACAGTGTGTTTTGGTTGGTTAGCTGGCTGGGGTTTTTGGAATTTGGTAACTGAAATCTTAACTTGGAATTAATGCAGGGAAGAGCAATGGTCCCTCAACCAGTACTGGTCCTTCAGCTAGCACTGCTCCCTCAACTAGCACGGGCCCCTCAACTACTGATCCACCAAGCCACCAAATACTGTGTTGTGCATATAATGCTAGTGGAACGGTTTTTGTCACCGGTAGCTCGGATACCTATGCAAGGGTAAACTGAGTGTTACTCTTTGTGTTGTGTGCATTGTGTTTGCTTAAACTCGTTCTTCTATACTTAGGAAATATGTTGTTCAACTGTTCAAGATTGAATTGCATTGCTGGCTGCATATGAGTTTTCTTATTAAAAAACAAGCAATTTGCAGGTGTGGAATGCTTTGAAGTCCAACACACATGACTGTGAGCAACCAAATTATGAGATGGATGTATTATCAGGCCATGAGAATGATGTCAATTATGTGCAATTTAGGTTTGTAGACACTAGACAGTCACCAAAGATTGAAAGAACTTTCTTTTACAAAGCTCTGCATACTGAACTTTTTAGTTGCTTCACTATGCAGCGGCTGTGCTGTGGCATCAAGAACTTACATAAGCGATACTTCAAGTGAGGAGAATGTGCCAAAGTTTAAAAACTCGTGGTATGTTAGGCCTTTTTTTCCTTGTTGAAAACTCTAGTTCAGTCTACTATTGTCAAATATGTTCATCCCTCTGGTTTGCAAGTATCAAATATGTTCATCCCTCTGGTTTGCAAGTAACAATTCAGCCTGATTTATAAAAAGCTGAAATAGCTTTGTTATGAATTTACACGTTTTTCAGCTTTACTCAAGACAATATAGTTACCTGTTCACGAGATGGTAGCGCAATCATTTGGGTTCCTAGGTCACGTAGATCTCATGTAAGATTTGTCTTTTTGGATGACTTCTGTACCCATTTTGCAGTTTAATTGTTTAGGCAATTCTGTCTTTTTATATTGTTTCTCCCACAAGAGTTGCTTCACATCCAGTATGTAATATGCAGTTAAACTGGATAGATACAACATCATTTGATCGTTGTGGTTTGTTGCCATTTCTTGTAGAGTAAAGTTGGACGTTGGACACGGGCATATCATCTGAAAGTTCCCCCTCCACCATTGCCTCCCCAACCCCCTCGTGGAGGACCACGTCAAAGATTTGTTCCAATTCCTCGTGGTGTTAACATGATTGTTTGGAGCCTGGATAACCGATTCGTGCTTGCCGCCATCATGGGTAAGTGAGATACTGCTTGTTTGAACTAATATATTTTCTGCAAAAAAGTTAATGTAATAGGTTATAAGAACATTTAATAAGTTTCTTTGTTTTTTATTTATTTGTAATGTCAGAAAAGTAAAGACGTCCGATTAAAAACTAGTTTTTGATGGGCTACATATCATGTTGACAAAAAGTAGTTAGGCTGAACCACCTAAGCAAGTCTATGCTGAAAGTGAGAATCTACATCTTAGGTTACATCAGTTTTACAGTTCCATGACTTTTTCCTTTTGGTATCCTTTTCTTTTCTGTACGGAGAGTTCTGTATCATACCTAAGGGTAGTTTCTTTTCTATCTATGTAGGAGATGGTGAGATAGAAAGTTTGAGTATGTCATGCATCCTCTTGTTTGATTGATATTTCTTGTTGTTGTTGATGAAGAATTCTTAAACATCAAGCATACAAGCATCTCTGTGCTAAACCATCATCTGCCAATACATGGTCAAATGATCTTCCCTTATCTTTCTAGACTTGCTTGACTTAACACCGCGAAAGAAAGTTATTGGAATTTTTCTAAATGCCACAGTTTGAGATGATTAAAACAAAGTACTTTTAGAGAAAAGAAAAGAAAAGAAAAGAAAAGAAAAAAGAAGTAAAAAGTTATCAGTGTTCTTTTGGTAACATTGGTGATGAGAGATATTTTGTTGGTAGTTGATCAAAGTTTTTTTTTTTTTTAATCAACAAATCAAAACAGATTTCATTTCATTAAAAAGAAGGAAAACTAGTAACTGAGCGAGTCACTAAGAACAGAAACTGATACAAGGTTTTAGCTACAAATAAAACAGACTCTCCACTCAAACGTGCAAGTGTGGAATAGGAATGTTTAGTAAAATTCCCCATATGTTTCCCCAGTCAGAGCCTTGTTTTCATTATATAACTCCAAATGATCCTTCTTCTTGTCCTTGAAAATTCTATCATTTCTCTCCTCCAGGCCCACCCAAATAACTGCAAAAAACACACTCTTCCACAACCAAGTGCCCTCATGAGAACATCTATTTTAGAGCCTTGATTTCATTACATAACTCCAAATGATCCTTCTTCTTGTCCTTGAAATTTCCATCATTTCTCTCCTCTTGGACCACCCAACTAACTGAAAAAAATCTCTCTTCCACAACCAAGTGCCCTTGTGAGACATCTATTTTTGTGCCACTTAGTCATCTGCAGGAATCTCTGAGCAGTGGGGGTGGGAGTGGAAGTGTTAGCTTCCTCACAGATAGATCTCCAAATTTATCTAGAGAACTCACAATTGAAGAAAAATGGTCTGCAGTCTCAGCTTTTTCAAACAAACTGCACATATTAGGGATCATCATACCTTTTAAAATGAGGTTATCAACTGTTTGGAGTCCGCCATGCCCAATCATCCAATGAGAAAATTTTACTCTAGGAGCAATTTGCTTGACCCAGAAGGAGTGGTGACCAAAAAGGGATGGGTAACAAGGGTTAGGAAAGGACAAGTGTGACTGTGACGGCAGGGCCAGTCTATTGTGCATCTTCTGGACAGAGAAATGTCTTGACTTGCTATCCCATCACCATTTATCATGATGGTCAAAGGGGATGATGAGTTGGAGTTGGTGAGGCAAAAGTTGTGAAACTTCTGTATCTCTGATAGCTTTACCCAAGATTCCCTACAGATTCAAATTTGTGCAAAGAAAAACCATAAATGGTGGGGAAGGATTGCTGGAGGGTTAAATCTCCTGCCCAATGGTCATGCTAGAAACTGATTTTGTCTCTAATCCCCAGCTCAAAAGTAATTGGTTGAACTAAATTGAGGGTTCAACCTCATACTTTTTTTCCACCAAGCACACCCATAAGGAACATTGGGGAGATTTGTGTACCATCCTTCATTTGACAGAGCATATTTCCCTTGGATCACAGTTCTCCAAAGGGTACCCTCTTCCTTTCCAAATCTCCAAATCCATTTGGAAAGTTGAAATCTATGAGCCTTCTAATGCCAAGATCACCTCACTTATTTGGTTTACATATGTTCTGCCAGCTTACCTGATGAAAGCTCTTCTTATCACCATATGTTCCCCAAACAAAATTCTTGCAAATCTTCTCAATGTCCTTGACCACTGAGATTGGCATGGTGCAAAGTTAACCTTCGCAGAAATGAAGTGATCATTTAGAACCCAGCCTGGTTTATATAACCTATCCAAGAACCTAAGTGATCATTTGGAATGATAAATATTATGCCATGACAATCATCACTTGATACTCGTACAAGATACTTTTACAGACAATAATCTTAAACCAACCAGATTGAATCGACTGTCTATGGAGTTCTTTTAGAACCTTGAAAATGTGGTTAAAACCTTTTGAATAAACAAACATAAATTTTATTCAATTAAATCAACCCACTACAATCTAATTCTCAAGCCTTATTATAAGCCTAATGACTTTTTGGTAAGTAACTAACCCTAACCCTAACTAATGTGGATTTTTACTATACTAGGCTGATTATATATAATAATGCTAAATAACCATAATTAACCCGCTTACACCATCTTCCCCGAGTTTAAGAAGCTCATCATCGAGCTTGAAGTCAAAGAAGTTCGATGAACACAAGCAACCTGTCTCAAAACACAACACGAAGTGCACTCGAAGTAGTAGACCTCGAATCTTGCCACGATACACACTTGACATAGTTAGCACCAACTCAGAAAATTTGCAAGGTGATTCAAAAAACCATAATTTGCAATAAACTTGTTGAGAAGACTCATGCGCATAAGCTATTGCCACAAAATTTCCCAATAATCATCGTCACTCACTGTGTCTGCCATTGTAGAAACTTCTTCTTGACGAAAAATAGGGGAAAATCACAAAAGTCAAATGCCCATATTTCGAAAATATAGTACATGTGATGGTGCCCTTACTTTCCTCAAAAAGTTGAAGGGACTCTGACAAACAAAATGGCTCGTCTTTCTCTTTTTGCATCTATTTAAGTTCATCTGTCTCCAATATTCTCTATAAGTGCTCTTATTTTGTCGTTAAATATCTTGGTCATCTACCAGTATCTTTCATTTGCTCTTGCTTATCACTCTCTCATTTATTTTAAATCTTTTCAAAAATTCTTTCAGCCACTGGGATCGGTAGTGGAGTGTACATCATCAGCAGATGGGGGTGGGGACATAGGACAAACTGGTTCAGGCTGGGGCAAGAGGAGGCATCAATGTACTGTGGTTGTGGATAGTAAAAATGTGTGCAATTAGCATAGGACACCACTGGATATGGATATTGACTTGGGTTGTATTAGTATATGGGATAATAAGAGTATGGATATTGGGAAAAATATGGGTCATTCATTTTTTTTTATATTTATACTGGGGTGCTTGAAGTGCATGTAGTTTGCCTAACCTAATGGATGAAAAAACCAAAGACAAGGGTTTAATTAGCCTGACTGGATCAAGCACTTGAGAGAAAAACAAGAGCAAAGGTTAATAAAAAATTCAGGACCAGGGACCTATTAAAAAATACTAAAAATAACCTTATTCTTCAACACGACCAGAGCTATTGAAGTGGAGGGGCAGGCTGTTTAGTGACTATGGATGGAGGCGGTGGCGGTTGGGCTCCGGCGATGGCGACTGCTCCGACAATGATGGGTCACGATGTGTTGATGAGAGGGTGGCTATTTCAACAAACCCGGGGCTGATTTGGGCCTGGTGGCTCCTAACGAAGGTAATTTTGGATGGCGGGAGTGGTAGCTTTGGACGGCGGTAGTGGACCTTGATGAGGACGGTGGTGGGACGACGATGGTGGCAAGTCTTATTTTCTTTTAATAGACTTTTGTCTTCTCTTCTCAACTTCTCTTCGAGTCTATATTCAATCAAAATCTATTATCCTCTTTCACTTTTCTCTCTTTCTTCTGAAACAAATATTTTCAAATTGAACCAAATAACTAGAAGCATTTCGGCTCTGATATTAATTGATAGATTCTAAGCTAAAACTAAAGCTACGCTAAACTAAGATAGATCCTAAAAGAGATAAATAAACATAAATAAATTTGATCAATTCAATCAACCAACTACCATCTAATTCTCAAGCCTTATTTACAAGCCTAATGATTTCTTTGACAAGTAACTAAGTCTAACCCTAATTAATATGGGTTTTTACTATACTTGGCCTAATTACAAATAATACTACCTAAATAATCTTAATTAACCCATTTTCATGTTGTTTCCTTTCCTTTGTATGATATGATGTTTTCTATATACCTTTATGCCATCATTATCCAGACACTCTTGTTTTGATGCAGATTGTAGAATCTGTGTCTGGAATGCTGTTGATGGGAGCTTAGTCCATTCTTTGACTGGTCATTCTGAATCTGTGAGTTCCAATCAAACACGTCACATGGATAGGAAGCATGCTTATGTGTTTTGAATAAATTCACTTGATAATTCAGTACATCTACCGGTTCTTGCTGACTCTTTACTACAATACTGTTGTTTTCTATACTTCCTAGTAACATATGTTTGATATTGAATTTTCTACTCTTACTGGCTTTTTGTTATCATGGCAGTCATTTTGAGATGCAACTCCTAGATTGTAGCCCATCATTTCTAATCTCAGTAAATAATCTCTTTTCTTTGTTATATAAACTGTAGGCTTGAGTGGGCATATCTTTTTCCTTGAATAGTTTGTAATGTACTTTTTTGTTATATGTAACCAGCCTCACAAGATTTTATTTTCTGTTTAATAACAGTATGTGAATATGGGTACTTGTGTCAATGTAGAATTTGGGTACAAGGTCTCACATGCATTTAGAATTAGACCAAAATGGAGGCATTCATGTTATACTATTTTTTCCGTTATAGATTTCGTTTTGTTAGTCATATTTTTTTTTTGTAAACCTACTTGTCTATATGGGTATTATTATCGTGCCATAATACACTCATAACATATGTAAATTGTAAAGAATTAGAACCTTCATCAAAATTGATGGCCCTCATTGGAGTCTCAAAATCGAATTGAAGTGAAAAAGATCTTTTGCAATTTCCAAGCTAGTCAGTCACTATTTGTTCCCGTTATAGATTTTGTCTCGTTAGTCATGTTTTTTTCTTGTAAACCTACATGTCTGTATAGATATTATTATCATGCCATAATACACTCGTAACATATGTAAAGAATTGGGAACCTTCATCACAGTTGATGGCCCTCATTGGAGTCTCAAAATCGAGTTGAGATGAAAATGATTTTCCGCAATTTCCAAGCTGGTCTGTCAGTATCAATAGACTCTTCTTGTTAATTATTTTCTTGTTTTTCTTCTTGTTAGACTTATGTTTTGGATGTTCATCCTTTCAACCCTCGGATAGCTATGAGTGCTGGATATGATGGAAAAACTATCATATGGGATGTAAGTTTCTGGATCCTGAAGGTCTTTCATGATTATTTATTATACTGTTGTTGTTCATTTCTTATTGAATGCATTAGCATTTTGCCTCCATAGATATGGGAGGGAACCCCTATTCAGATATATGAAATTGGGCGCTTCAAGTTGGTTGATGGGAAATTTTCTCCGTAAGTAAACACACTAGTTGATTAGTTGTATTCTTATTTAGCAATCATTGTTCAGCTGTTTTCTTCTATTTCCTTTTGTTCCTTATTCTCCAAATTGTATCAGTGGAGATCATAAAAAAATTGATGCTTGGCCATATTTATTCTTGTTTGTAGTTCTTTCTTATGAATATGCTTGAGCTTCTTAGGTAGGTCTCGCGTGTTAGTTTGCATGTTGTTTTTCTGGTTGTCTTTCCTTGTTTTTCATCAGTGAGTTCTTTTGATTCTACAAAGGTTGCATTTGTTGAAGGATCAATTACCCCGAACCCCTTGTATAACATATATTTGACAGTAGCTCCAGTGTGTACCATAAGTCTGCAATCTCCAATGTGCCTGGCCTATATTGTTAGTCTGCCTTCTTGTTTCAAACTTGTGATAAAAATATGTAGGGGTGTTTGTTACCAATTATTCACAAAAGCTAGAAGCCATGGCTTGACAATTTTGTCTCAGCACCTTCATCATTGATGTTACTACTCACAAAGCAGAGGTAGTTGGCTTTTATCATAGATATTGCCTATAGTGCATTAAGAAAAATGCTACCTGCATATGCAGTTATGCACTCTTCCCAAAAAGGTATGTGCCTATTTGGTCTAAAAGGAAAAGCCGAACATACTTGGACGAGAAAGTATCTTGTTTTCAATTTGAATTTTCAAGTTTTCTTGATGTTTTCAAATTATTTTCTTCATATATTTTGAGAAGAGTAGGGTCGCATGAATTACCTAGATTGAGGAGTCACCTTGGCATAAACCTATTCAACAATGGCCTTTTTTTCCCCTCAAGTTGATGGCATTTATTCCACAAATTTTTTTAAAATCATATAGTCATTATGCACAAATCACATTCCCACTTGAGGTAAAATTTTAATTTTATTTGTCATTCCTTATAACTTTCTCTCTACTTCCTGCCCATATACCCAAGTCGAGCATGCATTCCTTTCCCCATAACTAGGTGTTTAATGCCCCCATACAACCAGTAGGGTCGGTGTCACACCTCGATTTTTGAAAAACGAAATCATTATATCCATGTAGGATTAGGATTATCAGTTTTCTCCAAATTCGAATATTGACAAAATGGTATCATAGTCGGACCTAGCCGGAAGTGTGCCAACGAGGATGTTGGGCCTTAAAGGGGTGGATTGTAACAGTCTTGTGTGGGCAGGCTCTAAGGCTGACGGGCTACCTTGTGTGGCAGGTTTTGAGGCTGACAGCTCCGTCTGTGGGCGGGCTCAAAGGTTGGCATGCTACCATGTGTGGGCGAGCATAAAGGCTAGCTGACTATCTAGGTGTTATAGTCTCACATCGCCTGGGTGAGGGAAGGGGATGTACTATATATGTGTGAGGTTGGATCTCATTGGTAATACACGTTTTAAAGCCGTGAGGGTGGTTAAGCCCAAAGCAGACAATATCTTACCATGTGGATCGGGTCATGACAGTCGGCTACCTTTTCATCGACCAATTTGCTATCCCTAAGAGTGTGGTTCTAGAAGGGGTTTTAAACTCAAACGCTGACCATTGTAAACCAGACCTATAACTTGACGTGACAATATCATTCTCAATTGTTACTTTTCGAAAAATTGGTTGAAGTGAAAAGTATGTCACGAATTTCATAGGAAGAACTCATGATGTATTTTCTGCTAATGGATATCTTTCAACATTGTTGGAAGTTTCATGTGATACTGTCAACATATTGTTGATTTATATGATGAATTATTCAAAAAAAATTTCCTTGTGACACAGCGATGGGACATCGATTATACTTTCAGATGATGTTGGCCAGATTTGCATATTAAACACAGGCCAAGGAGAGTCCCAAAAGGATGCCAAATATGATCAGGTACATCAAGTTCCTGTAAATCACTTATTAGTAACTACAACTTCAATTTTAACTTGTTTAATTTCTTAACAGTTCTTCCTAGGGGATTATCGGCCTCTAATCCAAGATACACATGGAAATGTCCTTGATCAGGTGTGTTTACCATTATTTATTTAGTTATCTTGGTCTAATCCATTTGTGTAAGCATTTCAACAAATACTTAACGTGTATGCTACATGGAGAAGCCCATGAAAGTTGCTTGAAACTCTGGATTTTTATTATTATTATTATTATTTTTTAATCTGATATGCAAACTCTCTTGGCTTATCCAATTTAACTCCAAGTCTAATACAATTCTTTTCTAGTTGATATTTTTTTAACCTATATGTTATTTTTTTCCTTTTTTTGATGCATTAGATTCCCATACTATTTCTAATGTGAACAACATCGCAACTTTTGGTGCAGGAATCCCAACTACCTCCATACCGGAGAAATATTCAGGATTTACTTTGCGATTCAAGTATTTCGTTGGTTCCTTTCATCAATTTGTAAAAGATTTTGTCATGTAGGAGGCTTTTTTAGGGGACCTATTGATCTCATGTATTCCTTTATCCACACATTCCAGGTATGATGCCATACTCGGAACCTTATCAGAGCATGTTCCAGCAACGGCGTCTAGGTGCTCTGGGCATTGAGCGGCGTTTCCCATCTTTAAAGTTTGCTGTTGGCCCTGTGGAAATCGGTGGCTTACAAGATTACCAGATGCTTCCTCTACCTGACTTGGACAGAATGATTGAGCCAATGCCAGAGTTCATAGATGCCATGGACTGGGAACCAGAAATTGAAGTTCATAGCGATGATAATGATTCAGAGTATAATGTTACTGATGATTGCTCCAGTGAAGGAGGGCAAGAAAGCTTTCGAACTGTTTCTTCAGGTGATACAGACTGCAGTGTAGGTGACAGCGATGTCGAGCGCAGTAAAAATGGTCTTCGGAAATCAAAAAGAAAAAAACACAAGGTAGAAGTAAAGTCATGCTTAGCCATTTTCTAAATTTTGTTCGACTCACCCCCACCCCTGCAAAAAATAATAACTAAAACACAACAAAAGAAGAGCCCTTATTTTGTTGATTGTACTATGAACTTTTAGGACTGACATATAACATTTTCAGGTTGAGTTCACGACTTCTTCTGGTAGACGTGTTAAAAGGAGAAATTTGGATGAGCGTGATGGCACTCCATCTCTGACTGACAGAACGAAGAGATCAAGAAGTGGAAAGAAATCTTCCCGAAGGAGATCATCTACGTCAAATTCATCACGTCCACAAAGAGTTGCTGCACGAAATGCTCGTAACTTTTTTTCCCGAATTACGGGAGTATCCACAGATGAAGATGAGGAAACGCCAGAAAGTGAACCAGCAGAAAGTGAATCGATGCTGCAAGATTCAGACAATCAGAGCAATGACTCTGATAGATCTATGCAAAATGAGAAAGAGAGAATTCCAAAGGGACAAGAGGTTTTCGTGGATAATTTGGAAGAGGAAATCGAGATTGCTGAACTACACAAGTCCGAGAAAGATGCTAGGAACAAGAGAATGAAGGTCGTAAAATTCTCTCTTTGTGATTCAACAAAGCCTGAGGCAGAGAAACGGATTAAGATAGTTGGTTCTTCATCTAAATCGTCTCAGGAAACATTTGAAGTAAACATGAACTGTGGAACATCTGAAGGTCCTGGATGCTCTTCAGGTGATTTGATTAGTGCAATGTTTGCTCAGAATCACAACACTGAAGTCAGACTGAAGATGCAATCTGATAAGGTTGAAAACTCTTTGAACTTGTCTGCAGGATACCAGGGTAATGAAATTAGATGGGGAGAAGTCAAAGCACGGACAACTAAGCATCTGAAATTCGGGGCTCGGAACCTTGGATCTATTTCAAAATGTGATGAGCATGGAGGAATCGAGAATAATGTTGATGGACATCTCATACCTGAGAGTGAGTGCATAGCTGGATCTTCTCATCCAGAAACATGTGACACTGTAGATGGGACGGATGGAAAGGCTTACAAGATCCAGCAACAGTATAGTAGACCTGGTAGTTCAGAGGGTTTAAATGGTGCAAGAAATGACGAGGTTGTGCCCCCTGAGTATGTAATATTACTAGAGCAGTCAGCCATGGATGACAACCAACATAAAAAAGGCTCCCTGAATGTATTCAATCGAAAACATGGGAAGGAATCTATGGACCAGTCTGGTCCCAGAGAAATTGACAATTATGTGGAGTCACATGAAGTAACTGACGTATGCCATGATGCAACAAGATCAGCTTTTGACTGCAACAGTCACCCTGATCACTATCAAGAACTGAGAGACGACATTCCATCCATCTCCACAAAGTTAAGACTTAGATCACGAAAAATTCAGGAGGTACCGAACAGTTCTTCCAAGCTAAAATATTTTACCCCAGTAGAAGATAGGAGAAGTTCTGAATGTGATTTGGAATCACAAAGTCCCTCGCACATGGAAAATGAAGAATGGAGTGAGGTAGGAAAGTCAGAAGCTCAGGTCAATGAACTTTCTAAATTATCAAAGAACTTGTATACTGAAGTGAACAATAAGAGGTACAATGCTGTTTATACGAGGTGTAAGTCATCTAGGACTGCAAATGCTTCGAAAAATTGTGGTGGTGATATGGACGAAAGTACTTCAAATGACAGCTCCAATTATGTTGACTTAAGGATGAAATTTACTGAAGCTACAGCTGATGTGGTCCGTAGAACAAGATCCATGAGCATGAAGGCAACTACAACAGAATCAAATGGTACCTCAAAGTTAAGAGAGAGTAATAGATCAGTTGGGACATCAAGAAGAACAGAGAAAAATTCCCTTAGCACACACGAGCAACTTCTAGGTAAAGAATGTGAGTTCAATTCAACCATGACTGTTGGGTTAAGGTCTACTAGGAACAGAAGAGGAAACTGTTATGCTAATCAGACCCCTGTAAGTAAGCGAAAGACGCGTCAATCATTTAGAAAGTTATCATGGTTGATGTTGTTGGAGCACGAAGAAAACTATCGATATATTCCTCAGTTAGGAGATGAAGTTGTGTATCTGAGACAGGCAAGTTTTGATACTTTTTGACAGTTTATTTGGTGGTGGGCTTTTATTATCATCATCATCATCGTCGTGATTATTATTATTATTATTATTATTATTATTATTATTATTATTATTATTATTATTTTAAATGCCTAGTCATTTATAGCTATGTTTCCAATGATTTTCAGGGGCATCAAGGGTATATTGAATCTTCTCGTTCTTCAGAACAAGGCCCTTGGAGAAAATATAAGAGTCTAAAAGCTGTAGAATTTTGTAAAGTTGAGTATCTTGATTATTCCACGTTTCCTGGGTCTGGAGAGAGCTGCTGTAAAATCAAACTTGAATTTGTAGATCCTTCTTCCAGTGTGTTTGGTGACACTTTCAGTTTGACTTTGCCTGAACTGAGAGATTTTTCCGATTTTCTCGTTGAGAGAACACGATATGATACTGCCATTAGTAGAAATTGGACAAAGAGAGATAAATGCAGAGTCTGGTGGTATAATAGTGAGGAAGGTGGGAACTGGTGGGACGGTCGGATTGTATCTGTGCAGCCGAAGTCTCCTGAATTTCCGGACAGTCCATGGGAAAAATATACTGTTCAATACAAAAGTGATGCAGGTCAAATCCAACAACATAGCCCTTGGGAACTTCATGATTATGACACCCATTGGAAGCATCCTCAGATTGATGATGTGATAAGAAATAAGGTGCTGTCTTTATTTGCTAAGTTACAGCAATCTGGGGGCAGAGATCAGGTTAACCTTTCGATCCTTGTTTCTGCACTCACTGATTTACATATCACTCTCAATGATAAGTAGAGATAGTCTACATCTATATATTAAGAATATAAGTATTTCATTCTGAAACCGTGCAGGATCCTTATGGGCTCCAAAAACTGGAACAGGTTACTCAGAAGTCAGACTTTTTAAATAGGTACTGCTACACCTGTGAACAATTGCTTTTTTTTTTTTTTTTTTTGTCTGTGTGTTATGTAACTTATGGGCTTGTAGCCAAATGAAGTCTTCAAACTAAACTTTCATTTATTACATCCAGTCTTTTATATCAGTGTTCTAAAAATCGGCCTAGGTGCTAGAAAGTAGAAAAATGCCCAGATTAATGGCTGGGCGGGTTCTTGGCAGTCTGGGCGGCCTAGGCGGGGTCTTTTTTTTTTTTAATAAGGCTGATTGTGTTTTTATTTAATTTTCCACTTTTTTAGAAATAAAAATTTAATTATTTTTTATTCAGTATATGTCTAAATGTAGCAAAGGATGATTACTTAATGGAATTCTCAAAGGATCTGCCTGTATCAATTTTAGTAATGTGGATTTTATCAAACATGACTGAGGTTATTCATGCAATTTGAAAAAAAATAAAAGAGTAGGTTTGGATATTTGTTCACAAATTCAACTTTGTATAAAGTACCCATCATGACCAACTTCAGTCATTTGAGTTTTAATAAATTTTGTTCATGATTGTTAATTTTTCATGTTTTTAAATTTTGCATATGTATCTTGGCATTAAATTGGATGTAATTGATAAGGTATTATGCTTAACTTTTGTAAATTATTAAAGTTATAATACAAACCTAAGACCGCTTAGGCCCCTGGGCGTTATGCACTTGCTCACCGCCTAACGCTTTTTAGAACACTGATCTATATACGAAAAAAAAACAATACAATATGTAATTGATGTAAAACAATATGGAATTATAATGCACTGAGTTACTGGATTCACTTAGGTAGTTTAGGCTTTAGACTGATCCAGTGGGCATGGAACAATTTTTTATAGAGCTTTTGTGATCTATTGATAAATTCTTTTATATCGTTGTTCCAGGTTTCCTGTTTCATTGTCCCTTGAGGTGATTCAGGTGAGGTTAGAGCAGAACTATTACCGAACCTTGGAAGCAGTGAAGCATGATTTTACAGTGATGTTGTCGAATGCACAACGTTATTTCACGAAAAACACAGATCTCATATCAAAGATGGGACGGTTATCAGAATGGTTCAATAAGAAACTCTTGCCCTTGTAGCCCCTGTGCAGCCCTCATCATAGAACGAGGTTTGAACAAGGTTTCAGATCTTTTACTTGTAGATATTCTTTTGTTTTTTTTTTTTTACAATAATTTAAAATTCCATGTAGAAATCAATTCGATTTTGGGAAATTAGTTTTTGTTGGAAGGGATTGATACGTCAGAGGAGAATTGGTAGTTGGAAAAAATGTTCAGCGGAAATTCATTTATTGTATAGACATACTTCCACATGATCACCATTTCATCAATAGCAGAAAAGAAAATGAAATTCTTTCAAGTTTCACATTTGCAGTATAATTTTTATGCTTGACGTCGACACCAAATAGCTCGGCCTCCTATCAGTTGGCATATAGTGCAAATTCTCTATATTTTTCGAAGTTCATGGAAGAATCAGCCTTAAACCCTTGGAGAATACAGGCATCATCATCAAGTTAAATGTATCTTTTTTTGTTTTTTCAATTTACTTTGGAATTGTTCTTGAGGTTAAAGAAAAAGGAGGCTTGTACAAGGATGACCTCTCGATGTAGATTGTTCATGCCAACAACAACTCAACTCATTTGAACATCTGTTTAGCTCAATAAACACATGAGTAATTGCCACCCAATATCATAAACTTGCTAAAGAAAGTTTAAAAAATGAATCTCTCATATATTAATCTCTCATAGTA
This sequence comes from Berberis thunbergii, assembly GCA_003290165.1. Classification (NCBI taxonomy): domain Eukaryota; kingdom Viridiplantae; phylum Streptophyta; class Magnoliopsida; order Ranunculales; family Berberidaceae; genus Berberis; species Berberis thunbergii. The sequence goes on from QNQO01009906.1 coordinate 73,595, forward strand.
ATTGCCACCCAATTAGAAAATGTTTAGATTGGCAAGTTAATGGAGGGTATAGACGGAGGGGACGATCGTTGAAAACTTGGATGAAAGCGGTGAATGAAGATATCATTGAGCTTGAATTAGGCGTAGATATGTGGGAAAATCTCGAGAATGGGCTTTGATGATGATTATTTTTTCCTAGTATGATTGTTGTGTTTATATTAGGTCTATGGGTGGCAATTATTGATGTGACACGATAACCTAACATGGCCCACTCTGTAGCGGGTTTGCGTTTAGAAAAATATGACAAATTTCATAATTGAATTGCACAGGACAAAGCCATTTTTTATTTTATAATTATTATATGACTAATAAGCATATTAGCATATATATGATTTTGATAACTACATAACTTTGGCATGGTTATGAACACTCGTAAAGCTAGAACGGTACCAAACTTACAATTGGAGTATGTACAAACTTTATAAATGACTTTGGGACGGTTAGAAATGTTGTCCTAAAAGATAGTCACGGTGAGCATGTAGAATGAAATAAAATAAAACAAAACAATTTCTCTAGGCAGTCAGACTTTAAAGCCATTTTTTGTTAGATTTGAGGTATTTTACACTTTTAACACTCTCTTTAAACACACAATTACAAATATTTTTCATAAAACCGATAGAATTGTAAAAAGTTCAAAACTGGCAAAAAAATGGCTATAAAAAGCTTGGCTGCGTAGGGCGGGTCAATCGGACACGATACAGCTCAGAGACGGGTTGGGTTTGAAGACATCTTCACACTGTTACTAGGCATTGAAGTTCTCTCTATCTTTGGATTCTCTCTCTCTCTGTTGAGTTGTTTCAAGCATGAGTACCATGAAGTTTTGCCGCGAATGGTAATTCATCCTTCGATCCATCTTTACATAGATTCAATGATCTCTCAATCTCTCTAATTTGTGATCTGTGTTTGATTTTGTGTGTTTACAGTAACAATCTTTTGTACCCAAAGGAAGACAAGAGGCAGAAGGTTCTTCTTTACGCATGTCGTAATTGCGATCATCAGGTCTCATCTGCTTTTACAACTCGATTAGAATTTTTTTGTTGCGTATTTTTAATCCTTCCTCATTGATTTTTCTTCTAATTGTACTATGTTGAGCTACTTAAGATTTAAGCTTTCCAAGATAAAACCCTACTTCTTGATACATAAACATAATGGGTATTTGGAAAAAAGGGTAATTAATCTTCGTAAACAATGTCACCTCTAGGTTGAAGTAGGCGATAGGTTGATTCCCAAAAGTTGTGTTGGTGAAGCTACCCGAGGTGGTAATGTTTGAAGTCAGGGAAGTGAGGGTGATGTTTGGATTGGATCGGTGACCTAGAGCTGTTCATTGACTTACAATCGACTCATGCGCAAGCCAATCGCATGACAAAATATTCCGATCTTAATTGTTTCATCTACTTGGATGGTGGTAACATAGGATATAATGTTCGGATTTGGTTTTGATGCTTTGAACAAACAAGCTATCCGTTGGTTATTAATCTTTTGGGTTGTTAACCCAGCAGCATAAGAAATTTGGGTTTTTAATCTCTCGGTAATTACTATTTTTTTTTCTTCTATGATACATTGTTTGCTAGGATACATAATGAAAAGAAATGAAACTTTGATTCATGTACTTGTTATGTTAAGTTTCTAGCTTTGGGAAATCTCATTGCTCGTCTATTTAAGCATTATAAGTGTCTCAAGATTCTTTAGTAAGGTACATTCCGTCTTGGCTGATTAATCGTGATTTAGGCTGATGATCCGCTTAAGGTGTACCAGCTGAGTTGATAGAGATGTGGCAGATGGTATCACACGTCACGGATTCGAACCCAGCCGGCGACATGGAGTGGAGAGGGTTAAGGGTAAAAAAAAAAAAGAAAAAAAAAGACAAATTTGTGGGTCCAAGGAGTTAACCTAGAAATAAGGCACATACTTCAATTAGTCAGGAAGCATGAAACTTTAACAGCTTAAGAAAGCGAAAGAATCTCTAACAAGTTCAATAAAACAAAGTGTTACATTTGGAACCCATTTACTTATGTACAGTGAAATCAATCCACTTGGCCCAGTCTCCACTGGTTGGCCTCGTAGTATTTGTTTGGCCTTGGAAAATTCTCCGTACACTGGTTGGCTTCGATTGTATTGGTCTAGTCCCATGTCTAACAGAACATGCAAAATGATGTCCTAATCAGCTTTGAATCATGTAGGAGGTTGCTGAGAATTACTGTGTCTACAGAAATGAGGTACTTCATCCTGTTAGTGAAAAAACTCAGTTCTTGCAAGATGCAGCTGCTGATCCAACTCTTCCTCGTACTAAATCTGTTCGATGTGCTCAATGCAACCATGGAGAAGCTGTATTCTTTCAGGTAATGTTGAATTCTTCTCCAAATTTAGTGCACATTATTCATAGAACTAAAACTCAATGAATATGATTATCATTTCCTGGTTCCACCAATTTTGAATTTTGCATCAAATCTCAGACATCACAAATTGGGATGAATATAAACAGGGAAGTAATGAATAAACTATACCGGCAGGTCCAGCACTAAAACTTGTTATTAGCTACACAGCCTAGGCACAAAATTTGTTTCCTCAAAATATCAAAAAACAAGTGAGACCAAAAATTTATTTATTTATTTATTTTTTTCCTGCAAAAGCTTTTATTAGTTGTATATTGAGACCTCGTTATGGAAATTTGAAGGATGACTTGGTTTGGGTGGCAATTAAATAGATCGTCAAATAGTTTACAATTGTGAAGTTGGAAAAAAAATTTAAAAACGAAAATGATTAAGAAAAAGTAGAAGAGTTGAGGTTTTTGATCGTAAGCTCTCAAAACATGTCTTAGTTGGCTACTTGTGCATTTCATCCTTATGGGCTAGTAACCCGTATATACTACACTATATACAAGGATGTATGAACACGAGCGATCTGGCGGACACGGACACGATTTGCCAACTAGACAATTTCCCAAAAATTAGGCTCGGAGACACGTCGAGACGTCATACTATTTCTATTTTTTAATGAGTTACTATAAAAACAAATAATAATCTAATAAAGTATCTTCCCAAGTGTCTCCATGTTTGTTGCAAGATGAAAAAAAATCGAAAAAACATGAAGAAGAAAATGTGCAAAAAGTGGAGAAAATGACACTTTGTTTAGGAAAAAAAAGTAGAGAAAAAATATAGTAGATAAGAAATAGAGGAGAGATTAAGCATAGACTATCTATGCTTTAGTGGTTTTTTGATTATGTATCTTGAATTTCAATTGAAAGAGTCATTCACTCAGATGGATCAACAACCATTAAATTTGATAATTATTTGTACGCATCTAAATGTAAAAAATAAAATGAAGTTGGTTGCCGAGTCTTGACTGTGTCCTGACCAAGTTTTGGATGTATCTGAGGCGTGTCCGACACATTGACAACATTGACCATGTGTCTTACCGACACGTTGACCACATCTCCAATGTGTGTCGGAGGCGTGTCAAGCGAGTGTCGGACACGGATACGACAAGTATTTCAAAGAGTCTGTGCTTCCTTGTCTATATATCTAAATATATCTAACAACAATTGGAGTATCTTGTCAAAAGAGAAACCAAAACCACCATTTGCACTCTCATTTACTAATTATTCAAGCAAATATATGGTGTCATGTGGTTTACGCAAATTTGCCACTGAAGGTATGATATGAAATCGTTACTCATTTAATGATTGTCGCCTTTTGACAAGTCTATAAAAAAGCGCTTTTGAACATGAGTCTGACTTGGGGAAGATGGCATTTTAACTTCAGTCAGCTTTTGCCATAACGTCTTTTCTTTCTTTTCTAAAGGTGAAAAAAATTGAGTTTCTGAGTTTCTTGTGGAGAACGTTCTTGTCTTAGTTATTCATTTCTACAGCTTCAGATATTTGCATTTTGATTATGTATAGACTCAGCCGAGTCTTGGAAAGTGTCGGTGCATTTTGCAAGCAGGAATGTGTCACGAATTTAAATTTCACATGACTGACAACTATCATTTAGCTTAATTGAATTTGTTGACCACTTCGTCGTGACCTACCATCTGCACCTTCTCAAAAGCAGAAGAAAGACTAAGTTTCTAAGCAGATAAACAAGACCATTTGATGATCTTTATCCAGACTCATGAGACCATTGGATTGCTGACACCCAGGAAGACTACTTAAATACCCCCTCTTTTGTTAGATGTGGGTAATAACTAGATGTAAATAGTTTGCATAGATATTAAGCTTGCTACGTGGGTGTGAGGTTATACTTGGGGCATTTTTGAAGACTCCCCCTGTCATTTATGTTTGATTATTCTTGATTGAGGAGATAGTGTTGAACACGAATACTTGACATATACTTTTTGGTCAAGTAGTAGATAGCAGCTCTTTTCCTACTACATATTTTCTTCCTGTTCTGCTGATAAAAAAAAACCCAGCAATAGTTCCGACTTCGTAGTTATTTTATGCTAACAGTCTGGCCTTTTTGTTGATGTGTGCAGCAAAATGCAAAAGGGGAGGAAGGTATGACGATGTTCTTTGTTTGTTGCAATCCTAATTGCAATTACCGTTGGAGAGACTGATGCTTGCAACATATGTTCGATAACCTGCCCTTCCCTTCTGACAGTAAAATTAGGAAAAGGGTTGCTCCCGCTGTATGGAGTCAATATGTTGTACGACTTTGTCAGATGATACTTTTTAGAAGACTTGCAATCTGATATGCAAAAGAAACTGCTGATTCATTGTTAATTAGTTGTATGGATGACTTTCTTGCCTGTACTGTGTAGTGCACTATCAACCCCCGCGGGCAGTTATAGATTGTGTCTTGCCACCGCAGTATGTGAAATGGTATAGCTTGTGAAATCCATCGTCAAGTCTCTGTCTGGACTTTTATCTGATAGCATGATAACTTTGCCCTTGCAAAACATTTCAGTCAACATCCACAGCTTGTAGGTCTGGCCTTCTATTCAAGAGCTTAATAACTTTTGTTCAGGGTTGTTGATGTACAACACATTTCAGTCAGCTTTTAACTCATCTGAGGGTCCAAATATCCATCGATTCAGTCAACTTTTAAATCATCTGAGGTTCCAAATATCCATCGACTTTGGCATACATTTTGCCTGGCAGGTTACCAGCATATTTCAATACCTGTAGCATTTTGCCTGGCAGGTTACCAGCATATTTCAATACCTGTAGGTGGTAATGTTAACGTACTTCATGGTCTGGATGACTGCATATTTCAATACCCTCTTTCTAGAAGCCAAAATCATCTATTGCAGTGTGGCCCAGAAACTGTGTTATCTATTAGAGAAATTCTAAATGTCGAGGGAAAGGGCGAGGAAATCAGCGAGGGAAATGATCTGGCGAGGTGAGAGCCGTTCATTTCCTTTGAGATCCGCGTGAAAAAAGTCAACACACGGATCTCGAGGGAAATGAACGGCTCTCACCTCGCCAGATCATTTCCCTCGCTGATTTCCTCGCCCTTTCCCTCGACATTTAGAATCTCTCTATCTATTAAGCTGTATTGATCAAGTGTAATTAATGGATAAGTTGGATCTGGATCCAGTTGTTAATGGATAAGTTGACTGCGGACACTACGCACTCAAAATCCACATTGTGGCTGTTAGTGAAACTGGTAACTAGAAACATAGTTAGCCTGCTAGCATTAACTATATACTTAAATATATCATATAGCGACTCGTCTCAACTTATATGGGGCGAGTAGCCAAGATCCCGCCCTAATTTGTCAGCGGGCTGCAGAGAGATACCAGATGAAACAGGAAATCCTCCGGGAAATGAGGGACCTGGACGGACGTGGCTTCTGGCCTGCTCTAGATAGGGGGAACTTCCGGTCAGCTCTACTAGTCCTTAGAAAACATAAGAGGAGATTCCTATATATAAGGCTACGCACAGCAAGACATCCCACAGCGAGGTTCACATGCTGGATACCAATCTAAAATATTCCAGTCAGAAGGTTTGCTGCCGTAGAGACCACTGCTCCAGTGATTGCAAATTGAACCACCTGCTCATGCGAGTTATCCTCTGAAGCAAGAGCCAGTGTCACTCCTGTAATTGCTCCTGCGACTGCACTATTTTTCTGCATCAAATAATTCAGTACACGATTACAATTTGGCATGCAAACTTGCCTCATGGGCACTAACAAAGAGGAGCTGTGTCACAATTTGCATTGACGCTTGATGACACACAGCACGACATGACAATATTCAAACCCTAATAAGTAAATGCTCAATCAGTGAACACATGCCTTCTATAAGAATTCAGAGTCCGTTCATTTGTTGAACATTTCTAGTTGGAGCTGCTCAATCAGGCATGATTGTATCCATACAAGAAATGGCACCACATGCACAAGAGAGCAATCACCGAGGATTGAGCAGACAGAAAGCAATCTTACCCAGTCATGAACTCCTCGAGATTCCCTTAGACCATAGGTGAGACCTGAATACACACCAGCAGCCATGCCTGCAGTTCGAAGTCACAGTTAGCCTCATTCTTAATATTACAGTTTACACACAAATGTACCATAGATGTACCACATTATGTCCAGATTGCTCCAGATCAGGTAATCAAAGAAACATTTAAGAGCTTTTTTGTTGGAGATGCCAAGTCATGGGGTGATGATCGGGTGTGTTTTGACAGGATGTCCACATCATGGAGCATCTTCTAGTAGGAAATATATCCGCATAATAAAAATTGGCTAGTCCTAGCAACATAAGGTTTCGGCAAGACGGTTTGAGTGCTGAAAAAATATCATGATGTGTGTGCTTAATTACCCCACTGGAAAGATTCTTTCGCTTAGAAAATATATCCACATAACAAAAAATTGGCGAGCCCTAGCAAAATAAAGTTTCGACGTGTGTGCTTGCCCAACTTGAAAGACTCTTTCACTTGAGAAATATATCCACACAATAAAAAGTTGCCTAGTCCTAGCAACATAAGGTTTCGGCAAGACGGTTGTATCAAATGGTAAGAACACGAGTGCTAAAAAAATATTGTGTCGTGTGCTTACCCCACTGGAAAGACTCTTTTCCTGTGTTCTTCACCTGATAAATAGAGCTCCCATATCAGTTCATTATAGAAATTACCCACTTTTAAATATGGATTAGGCCATACAGCCACAAAAAAACAAAACAAAAGGCACACATTAGGAAGTGGGAATTGAGCTAGTGAAAAGTTAACTTGGACAAACAAGATTAAATATGAATGAGGACCACTTGTTCTTCGAGTGTTGGTTCTCTAACCTTGTTTGGTCGCAGGTTCTATTTTACTTTGGATATAATCGAAGACCATTGACATGGGAGCTTGAAGTTGACTGGTGCATACAACACTTCATAGGCGAGTCTCCTGGCACATTAGTTAAGAACCTTGCATTCAATGCAGTTGTCTATCACCTATGGCAGGAGAGAAACAAACGCTTATTTCAGGGTAAGCGTAGAGTGTCCCTCAGCTAATTGATAAGATTATTGAGGATGTGAAGCTTCGAGTTGCAGTCCTTGACCTTACAGTGGAAAACAATGACCAAAATAGACGATTTTGTGAGAAATGGAGATTGGCTGTTCAGTTTGAAACAAAGTTGAGGACCGTACATACGTGGAAGAAGCCTGACTGGGGTTGGTATATGATCAACACCGATGGCTCAATGGACGGACACTGAGGCAGATATGGCGCACTGATAAGAGACAATAGTGGCCTAGTCATAGCTGCATCAGCTGGATCCCAAGAAGCTAAGTCAGTTATTCTCCATGAACTACAAGGAGTCGAAACAGGAATAAGACTGGCTTAGCAACATAACATATATGATTTTGATAACTACATAACTTTGGCATGGTTATGAACACTCGTAAAGCTAGAACTATGCCAAACTTACAATTGGAGTATGTACAAACTTTATAAATGGCTTTGGGATGGTTAGAAATGTTGTCTTAAAAGATAGTCACGGTGAGCATGTAAAATCAAATAAAATAAAACAGTTTGTCTAGGCAGTCAGGCTTTAAAGCCATTTTTGGTCAAGTTTGAGGTATTTTACACTTTTAACATTCTCTTTAAATACACAACTACAAATATTATCCATAGAAGGGGTAGAAGTGTAAAAAGTTCAAAACTGGCAAAAAATGGCTATAAAAAGCCTGGCTGCCTAGGGCGGGTCAATCGGACACGATACAGCTCAGAGACGGGTTGGGTTTGAAGACATCTTCACACTGTTACTAGGCATTGAAGTTCTCTCTATCTTTGGATTCTCTCTCTCTCTCTGTTGAGTTGTTTCAAGCATGAGTACCATGAAGTTTTGCCGCGAATGGTAATTCATCCTTCGATCCATCTTTACACAGATTCAATGATCTCTCAATCTCTCTAATTTGTGATTTGTGTTTGATTTTGTGTGTTTACAGTAACAATCTTTTGTACCCAAAGGAAGAAAAGAGGCAGACGGATCTTCTTTACGCATGTCGTAATTGCGATCATCAGGTCTCATCTGCTTTTACAACTCGATTAGAGTTTTTTTTGTTGCGTATTTTTAATCCTTCCTCATTGATTTTTTCTTCTAATTGTACTATGTTGAGCTACTTAAGATTTAAGCTTTCCAAGATAAAACCCTACTTCTTGATACATAAACATAATGGGTATTTGGAAAAAAGGGTAATTAATCTTCGTAAACAATGTCACCTCTAGGTTGAAGTAGGCTATAGGTTGATTCCCAAAAGTTGTGTTGGTGAAGCTACATTGTTTTTTAATCTCTCGGTAATTACTATTTTTTTTCTTCTATGATACATTGTTTGCTAGGATACATAATGAAAAGAAATGAAACTCGGATTCATGTACTTGTTATGTTAAGTTTCTAGCTTTGGGAAATCTCATTGCTCGTCTATTTAAGCATTATATAAGTGTCTCAAGATTCTTTAGTAAGGTACATTCCGTCTTGGTTGATTAATCATGATTTAGGCTGATGATCCGCTTAAGGTGTACCAGCTGAGTTGATAGAGGTGTGGCGGATGGTATCACATGTCACGGATTCGAACCCCGCCGGTGACATGGAGTGGAGAGGGTTAAAGGTAAAAAAAAAAAAAAAAAAAAGACAAATTTGTGGGTCCAAGGAGTTAACCTAGAAATAAGGCACATACTTCAATTAGTCAGGAAGCATGAAACTTTAACAGCTTAAGAAAGCAAAAGAATCTCTAACAAGTTCAATAAAACAAAGTGTTACATTTGGAACCCATTTACTTATGTACAGTGAAATCAATCCACTTGGCCCAGTCTCCACTGGTTGGCCTCGTAGTATTTGTTTGGCCTTGGAAAATTCTCCGTACACTGGTTGGCTTCGATTGTATTGGTCTAGTCCCATGTCTAACAGAACATGCAAAATGATGTCCTAATCAGCTTTGAATCATGTAGGAGGTTGCTGAGAATTACTGTGTCTACAGAAATGAGGTACTTCATCCTGTTAGTGAAAAGACTCAGTTCTTGCAAGATGCAGCTGCTGATCCAACTCTTCCTCGTACTAAATCTGTTCGATGTGCTCAATGCAACCATGGAGAAGCTGTATTCTTTCAGGTAATGTTGAATTCTTCTCCAAATTTGGTGCACATTATTCATAGAACTAAAACTCAATGAATATGATTATCATTTCCTGGTTCCACCAATTTTGAATTTTGCATCAAATCTCAGACATCACAAATTGGGATGAATATAAACAGGGAAGTAATGAATAAACTATACCAGCAGGTCCAACACTAAAACTTGTTATTAGCTACATAGCCTAGGCACAAAATTTGTTTCCTCAAAATATCAAAAAACAAGTGAGACCAAAAATTTATTTTTTTTTTTTTTTTTTCCAGCAAAAGCTTTTATTAGTTGTGTATTGAGACCTCGTTATGGCAATTTGAAGGATGACTTGGTTTGGGTGGCAATTGAATAGATCGTCAAATAGTTTACAATTGTGAAGTTGGAAAAAAAAATTTTAAAAACGAAAATGATTAAGAAAAAGTAGAAGAGTTGAAGTTTTTGATCGTAAGCTCTCAAAACATGTCTTAGTTGGCTACTTGTGCATTTCATCCTTATGGGCTAGTAACCCGTATATACTACACTATATACAAGGATGTATGAACACGAGCGATCTGTCGGACACGGACACGATTTGCCAACTCGACAATTTCCCAAAAATAGGCTCGGAGACACGTCGAGACGTCATACTATTCTATTTTTTAATGAGTTATTATAAAAACAAATAATAATCTAATAAAGTATCTTCCCAAGTGTCTCCATCTTTGTTGCAAGATGAAAAAAAATTCAAAAAAACAAGAAGAAGAAAATGTGCAAAAAGCGGAGAAAATGACACTCTGTTTAGGAAAAAAAAAGTAGAGAAAAATATAGTAGATAAGAAATAGATGAGAGAATAAGCATAGACTATCTCTGCTTTAGTGGTTTTTTGCCTATGTATCTTGAATCTCAATTGAAAGAGTCATTCACTAAGATGGATCATCAACCATTAAATTTGATAATTATTTGTACGCATCTAAATGTAAAAAATAAAATGAAATTGGTTGCCGAGTCTTGACTGTGTTCTGACTAAGTTTTGGATGTATCTGAGGCGTGTCCGACACATTGACAACATTGACCATGTGTCTTGCCGACACGTTGACCACATCTCCAATGCGTGTCGGAGGCGTGTCAAGCAAGTGTCGGACAGGGATATGACAAGTATTTCAAAGAATATGTGCTTCCTTGTCTATATATCTAAATATATCTAACAACAATTGGAGAATCTTGTCAAAAGAGAAACCACCATTTGCACTCTCATTTGCTAATTATTCAAGCAAATGTATGGTGTCATGTGGTTTACGCAAATTTGCCACTAAAGGTATGATATGAAGTCGTTACTCATTTAATGATTGTCGCCTTTTGACAAGTCTATAAAAAAGCGCTTTTGAACATGAGTCTGACTTGGGGAAGATGGCATTTTAACTTCAGTCAGCTTTTGCCATAACGTCTTTTCTTTCTTTTCTAAAGTTGAAAAAAATTGAGTTTCTGAGTTTCTTGTGGTGAACGTTCTTGTCTTAGTTATTCATTTCTACAGCTTCAGATATTTGCATTTTGATTATGTATAGACTCAGCCGAGTCTTGGAAAGTGTCGGTGCATTTTGCAAGCAGGAATGTGTCACGAATTTAAATTTCACATGACTGACAACTATCATTAAGTTTAATTGAATTTGTTGACCACTTCGTCGTGACGTACCATCTGCACCTTCTCAAAAGCAGAAGAAAGACTAAGTTTCTAAGCAGATAAACAAGACCATTTGATGATCTTTATCCAGACTCATGAGACCATTGGATTGCTGACACCCAGGAAGACTACTTAAATACCCCCTCTTTTGTTAGATGTGGGGTAATAACTAGATGTAAATAGTTTGCATAGATATTAAGCTTGCTACGTGGGTGTGAGGTTATACTTGGGGCATTTTTTAAGACTCC